>FIZV01016998.1:0-11948 GCA_900050545.1 Trionymus perrisii | reverse complement strand
TTTAAAAATTGCAAAATTTTAAAAATTGCAAAATTTTAAAAATTGCAAAATTTTAAAAATTGCAAAATTTTAAAAATTGCAAAATTTTAAAAATTGCAAAATTTTAAAAATTGCAAAATTTTAAAAATTACAAGGTTTTCTAAGATTTTTAAATTTTTAAAAATTGCAAAATTGTTGAAAAATTTTCAAAATTTTCAAAATTGCAAACTTTTTAAAAACTGCAAAATTTTTCAAAATTACAAAAATTTCCAAAATTTTCAAATTTTTTAAGATTCTAAAATTTCCAAAAATACCACAAAGTTCCAAAAAATCACAAATTTTTAATAATTACAATATTTGCAAAAGTTGCAAAATTGTTAAGAATTGCAAAATTGCAAAATTTTCCAAAATTTTCAAATTTTTAATTTTTAAAATTTTTAAAAATTGCAAAATTTTCAAATTTTTCAAAATTATTAAAAATTGCAAACTTTTAAAAAATTGCAAAATTGTCAATTGTAAAATAATTTCTGAATTTTTAAAAATTGTTAATTTTTAATGATTGAGTAAAAATTTTTCCGAAATTGTCAAATTTAAACTGTATTTTTTTTTAGTAATACTGAAAAATCCCCTCCTTTCTCTCCCGTACCTTCAAACTAGTATTTTTTTTCTTTCGCTCAAAAAGGGGCGTGGCAATGAATCGAAAAAAGAAAGATACCGGTCTCCTTTACAAAATTAAACTTCATTTGAAATATTTAAGGGCTTAAGAGTGTTTTGTACTTAATTCAACTATATAAAGATGGGGTGAAGTAAACACTTTATTTGGCTTTCAGATCGAACTGTCGACCCATTTTCAGTCTGCCTTCCTGGCACTCACTTTTCAAAAGGCTGTCTTTCTGATACAAATGTGTATACGCTTATCATTTGCAAAAGCCAGCTTCGAGTATATTTTTTGCGAATTTTACGGAGCGTTATGAAGTGTGCACAAGAAGCTTATACGTTCACGTCAAGTGAATGTAATTATTGGAGGATGAGAGTAAATGTAGGTCATCTTTTTCATACATGTACTCGTATTCGCCTTTCTCAGATGCTACATACGTTTAAGGGCGTTTTACCGTTATCATTTTGGCTGTCGAGTTAAGACTTCCTAATTACGAGTTTCCTTCGGTATTGTATCGCAGTTCCGCGTTGTCATAATTAGAAACACGATGGATGCAATTTTAAAAGTGAAAGAAAAAAATTGCGCGTCATTTCCGCCCCACGTCGCGAACGTCAAGTTTCCTCATTATTTATACAAATTGCTAGTGCACGATGCTGGCGTTGAAATTTACTCCACAATATGACCCAGCTTTATATGAAAAAGGATCTTTTGTTTTGGTATTATTTACATACCTATAGTTATGCTTTAAAAGGTTCTGACTTCATTAAAAAAAAAAAATTAAAAAAAAAAACGATTTATATTTCAGCCTGGTTTATAAAAACATCTGCCTAGTACAAATGGGCCGAATTGTTAGGTAAATTGGTGAAGAAGGGGAGAAAAAAATTTAAATCTTATAAGGAAAGAAGGTAAATAAAATAAGGACATAAGAGACTACATAGGTAATAGGTATTTCTTTCTACAATAATTTAAACATATCTGGAAGTGATGGCAACCAATCGCGATTTCATTTTGTAGAAGGAAAAAAATTACGTACTTGTATGTTTAAAACCTCACCCTTAGGGGAGTAAAAAAAAGGCCAGGTTGATTGAGTTCCGCCATATCTGAAACCCGCGATCGTCACAATTTTTTCTGTCACGCTAAAGCCATCCTAATTGTATTCACACTTTTCTATAAGCTTTTCGAAACTACCGAAAGTTTACAACTTTTTTAAGTACTGGTTCTTACCAAACTTTTACCAAGGTTTCATTTTTTTTTATTTCGGATCGAAACCGAGGTGTAATTTGAAGAAAAAGAACGTTTCGAATTTACTTCCGGGGTTTCTTTTTTTTTTTCAAAGTTTCAGGAAGGATTTTGGGTGAGGGGGAATTAAAAGTACGTGAAATCACATCGGAGAGGTTTCTCGTGTTTTCAAAATAAATTTTCCGGTAGCTTACCTGAGTTTTTCTTCAGCGGTATTGCGTTGATTTGGATTAAAAACAAAGTTGTACAAATGCACCCTGTGAATGGTTTGAGTTTCATGCTTGAGTTCTTTTGTAATTCTGAAACATATGAAATGGAATTTTGTGTCATTGGCAATGTAAGCAAGATTTTTTGAAAGTTGTTTTATTATAGTCTCTTCTACAAAATAATATTCAATGTTTGTTCAATTTTCTCGAGATTATCCAATTTTTTTAAAAATTTATTGTAATCTTGTAAAATTATTCATTGGTTGAAAAAATTACTCATTTATTGATTTAATTTTCACCGAATAATTCAAATTTTAATTCTATAATCAACGTTTTTTCAATTTCTATTTCATTTTTGTGCAATTTTCACGAATTATTCATTTTTGAAAAATTACTCAATTATTGATTTAATTTTCATCGAATAATTCAATTTTTCATTCGATAATCAACGTTTTTTTGCACGATTATTCCATTAAAAAAAAAAAAAATCAAAATCTTTTGTAGAATAATTTGATTTTTTATTCGATTTTTAATAAATAGTAATATTACGTATCTACTCATTTTTAAAGATAGAAAAATTTTTCTCATGTCTGCTTTTGTTTTTCTCAAGAAATTACACCAAATTGACACAATTTTGAAAGCTTTGCAGTTCATCAATAATTAAATTTTGGCATAATAATTTTCAATCTTTGGAAAATTGTTCAATTTTTTATTGCATTATTCTCAATTCACCCAAACTATTCAATTTCATAAAATTCATTACTTAACGGCATAATTTATTCAATTTTCAAAGAAAAAACCAACGTTTTCCCAGAATTTAATTTTTCATTCAATTTGCCCTGAATAATTCAATTATGGTGTAATTATTCAATTTTTGAAAATTCATTCAAGTTTTCAAAACAATTTGGTCTTTAATTCAATTTTTTTATCGAATAATTCAACTTTTGCATAATTATTCGCAATCTTCAGAAAATAATTCAATTCTGCATCTGTAAAATAATTCGAATTTTTTATGCAATTTTTTATTTACTTGATAATTTTATTTTTGCATCATTATTCAATTTTTAAAAAGAGATTCAATTTTCAAGAAATCAATAATTTTTATGGAAGAAGTCACCATTTTATTCCTTTCTCGCAACATAATTCAATATTCGTAGAATTATGTAATTTCTGGACATTCTTCAATTTTAGAAAATAATTTGTTTGGTTTTTTTTACCAAATCATTCATTTTTTTTTTAATTACTCAATTTTTGTTTTTTTTTTTACTGAATAATTCAATTTTTTCATAATATTATTCAACATTTAGGAAAGAATTTCAATTTATAATTTATTAATCCAATTTTTCAAAATATTGTGATATTTTATTCAATTTTCACCGAATAATTCAACGTTTGCATAATTATTCAACCTTTGGAAAATAATTCAATTTATTTTTCAATTATTAAAAATTCATTCAAATTATTCAATTTTTATTCAACATTTAGCAAATTCATTGTATTTTCATATGATTTTTCAATTTTTATCAAATCAATAATTTTTGTGGAATTTCTCACAACATAATTCAGTACCTACCTAAGTATTTGCATTTACCTGTTAAATTTTTTGGAAATTCATTCAATTTTGGAAAATGCTTAGCTTTTTATTCGATTTTCACAAAATTTATTTGTTTTTTAAAAAATTAGTCGATTCTTAATTAATTTTTACTGAACCATTCAATGTTTGGAAAAAATCAATTTTTTATTCAATAATCCAAAATTTATTCAAATTATTCAATTTTGATTCAGTTTTGCAAAATAATTCAATTATTTGAATTATTGCATATTCATTCAATTTTTCATAATAATTCGATTTTTTTTTCGATTTTTTTTTCAATTTCTGCGAAGTTATTCATTTTTTGAAAAATACCCAATTCTTCAATAATTTATAAAAATTAATTCAATCTTTGGGCAATCGTTCAACTTTTTGGAAAATAATTTGATTATTTATTGAATGACCAATAATTAAATTATTACATACGGTAATATTCTATGCAAAAGTAGTTTTAGGCAAGTGAGTGCTTTTCTAGCTGGAAAATGCTTCGCCTAAATTATTCCTGATGCCACAACAAAAGGTTACCTTAAATTATCCGCCTTGTTTCATTCGATATTCATGCCATCGCTGGATCGACGCGGTCGCCTTTGATATATTTATTGAGATAATTACTTAATAGGAGAATAATGTTGTAAAAATTCCATTGCCTTTAAAAGCTAGTTTTCTATTTGTTATCGATACTTATTTAGCTCCATTGAATTCGTCGCTTAAAATAATTTCGAAATTGAGAAAAAATTTTCCTCCTTTGAAGTCATTGAATACCCATTATGACCATAAAGGAGAGGAAAATGTTAACAAAGTGAGCGAAAGAAAAACGGAAGTGAGCATGGAAAAGCTTCCGAGCACTAAATGGAGTTTACTACACAGCGATGTTGCTTTGTACTAAGTACAAGTAAACCTCGATAGCATGAGTTGAAAGTTGTTAATATAGACGATACTTTGCTGTGGTCGAAAGTTAAACTCAAAGGTAACTAATTCAATTGCCTGGTTCGATATAATATCGAAGTCAATGAAGCATCGTGTTGACGCGTACAATTTTCTATATTGCGATGGCTTTTTGGAAGGAAAATTAAATTTCAAATTTTCCCCAAAGTATTTGCTTCGTAGCTTTTAGCAGGCAATTTAAATTTAATTAAAGCGGACCATTTTGACGTGTATCCGAACCTATGTGAAATTATCAAAGATTTTTTTCGCTCAGAATTGCCTTGTGATGAATGAAAATGAAAACTTCAAAAACACTCCAACTTGGTTGTATTGTAGATTTCGAAACAATGTGAATTATTCGGTATTAAGAATTTCGAATGGAAATACTCGCTGACCTGGCACTTTTTCCATTTGACGCGTGATTCTAGGTAAAATAAACAGCTTTTGTTTTATCAGCGCGTAAACAAAGAGACGAAAACATATTTTGAAAACAGTAAATAATTTTCGAGTAGAGTGATAAAAGTACGGTGGTCGACTATCGAACAAATTTCATCAACGAAGAAGCTGTCAGGTGTCGAGCTTTTGAAAAAGCAAATCCTATAAGCCCTTCATGAAATTGCGCGCTATAACTTGGACGTGAATCCACCACGTAGATATATTTGAAGAATCAGGCTAGCTTTTGTTTCATTTTCTAAAGGTCGTGGACAGATTAGGACGCGGTGTCGAAAATGCCTTAGGTATAAATTTCAAATTGGTCAATGTACCTTTGTACTGATGTAGGTACAGTCGACGAACCTATGTATTAGGTAAATCGTCCTGTTGGGTTTCATTTTATACATTTGTACGTGTCTCTTTTGATAGAATTTTGTCAACTCGAGAGAAACGTCGAAGGTTTGAAAATTCAGTGAATTTCAAGTGGTCACATGTCAACCCATTTTTTGAAAAAATGAAAAAATTCCCCAATTTTATAAATCTTGTTTTTTTTTTCTGTTTTGATTTTAACCCATCAAAATTCTAACTTTTCATGAGAATTAATTCTCAATTTTTTATTTTTTCCAACTCAAATTCAGTGATAGGTATCTTGAGACGCTCCAATTTTTTTTTGGTGGGGGGGGAGGGCGAGCAATTTCTTTTTATCTAGCATTCAAAATCTTTGATTTTTATTAGGAAATAATAATTATTTTTTATTTATTTTTCAGCTGAATTTTAGTTGTCCTAAAGAAAAAAAAATTTAAAAATGAACAATGAAAAATTACCACACTTTTGAACTCTAGCTTTTTTCAGTTATCAAAATCATGATTGTGTTGAAGTTATCATTTGTCAGGATCATGATTTTATCAAAATGAACGTAAAAATTATTATTTATCAAAATTGTCGTTCATCAGATTTGTCGTTTATTAGAGTTCTATTTTGTAAGAATCATTTTTTTGTGGGAGTTATCATTTGTCAAAATTATAATTTTGTCAGAGGTGAAGTTTGTCAGAATCATGATTTTTCTGATGTTATCACTTGTCAGAAATCAGATCGCTCATCAAGTCATCAGAATTATTTTTTGTCAGAGCATCAGAGGTGCCGTATATCAGAGTTATCATTTGTCAAAATTATGATTTTGTCAGAGGTGACATTTCTCAGAATAATTACCTACTAGTTTGAATAATTATTTTGTCAGAATCATAATTTTGTTGAAATTATGATTTGTCAAAATTATGATTTCGTCTGAGCAGACGTTTGTCAGAGTCATCATTGTCAGAATAATGATTTGAGACCTGATGATGAGCCCTTGATGCATTAAAAGTGTCAGTGAACAACAAACGACTTGAGAAGAAAGAATAGTTATTTTCAGAGTTATTATTTGCACAAAATTGTAATTTTGTTGGAACTAAATATTATTTGTCAGGATTGAGATTTAAGATTGAGTATTTTTCAGATTTAGGTATGTTTTATCAGAGTTATCATTTATCAGAATTATTATTTGTCAGAGTTGTGTGTCAGAATCATAATTTTATTGAATCAATTCGCATTGGGATTATGATTTTTCTTAGTCATCGTTCATCAGAATTAATACCTTTGAATCATTGTTTTTTTAGAGTTATCATTCAACAAAATTATAATTTTGATAGAACCGTTATTCAGAATAATCATAATCCAAGTTAGAATTATCATTTGTAAGAATTACCTATCATTTTTTATTCGAATTGTAATTTGTACCTAAGTATTGTATTAAAGTGCAGTCGAATTGTCGTCACGAATCAACGTTCGAGTTGTTGTTTATCAGAGTTTGGTTTATCAGAGTCATGAATTTGTTTGAGTTATCATCTGTCAAAATTGGTATTTTATCAAAATTATCAGGCACTGATGATTTTGTCAGAGGTGAGCACGTTTATCAGAGTCATCTATTATTGAAATCGTGATTTTGTCAGAGTTATTACTTGTCCGGATTATAACTTTGCTAGAGGAGTCACTTATCAGTGTTACTATGTTGGGCAAAATCATGAATTTTCTAGTGTTATGTGTTATCATTTGTTAAAATTATAATTTTGATGATATTATCATTTGTCAGAATAATATTGTGATTTTTTCACTGTAATTATTCATCAGAATTATCGTTTGCCAGAGTTCTCATTTATTGGAGTTATCAGCATTTATGCCGAAATAATGATTCTTGTGAGAGTTATATTATCATTCATTAAAAATATTTTTATCAAAATCATTATTTTGTCAGAGTCATTGTTTATTACCATTAGGTATCATTTGTAAGAATTATAGTTTTGTTGGAGTTATCATTCTTTGTCATCTTGATTATGCTTTTGTGAAAATTTTTCAAAATGACTTTACCAGAATCATCGGAGTCTTCGTTTATCAGAATTATAGTTTTGTGTGAGAATCATGATTTTTGTGAGATATTCTTGTTTATGGGAATTATAATTTGTCAGAATAATAGTTTTATTGATGTAATCGCTCATCAGCATCATTATTTATTGAGATGATATTAGTCACCTCTTCGTCGATTGACACCAGTTATTCCAAAAACTTTTGTTGCGGGTTCACAACCAGATGTTTCTCCAGGCATCAATTTCATGAAAAAAATGAAAAATTCGCCACTCGCGTTCGGATCGACAAAAAAATCTGAAAATTGGTTTACACCCTAATTTTGACCTTTGGATAAATTTTACAGCATTTTTGGAAAACTGGAATTTCCAAAAATTTGCTGGAGGCTCCAGAACGGTTCAGAATCAACTCCAATCGACTCGGGAGGCCAAAATTAGGGTGTAAAGCGATTTTCAGGGGTTTTTTGTCCATCTGCACGAGGATGGAAAATTTTTCATTTTTTCTTGAATTTGATGACTGGAGAAAAATCTGGTCGCGAACACGCAACAAAAGTTTTTGGAATAACCGGTGTCAATCGATCTAGGGGGTCACCAATACGATATATCCGAGTTTATACGTGCTGAGCTGCACTTGGGTAAATTTTACAGCATTTTTGAAAAACTAGAATTTACAGAAATTTGCTGGAGGCTCCAGAACGGTGCAAAATCGCCTCCAATCGATTCGAAAAGTCAAAATTAGAGTGTACATTGAGTTCCAGACTGTTACCAAATTTTGCCCCAAAATTTTATTTTTATTTAGTGTGGAATTTAAAATCCAAAAATTTCCTGGAGCCCCCAGAACTGCTCAAAACTACTCGTGACCACTTCCAATTCGTTTGTGGGATAGAAAATAGGGTACAACCCTTTCAGCTTTCCCGCTAAATTTGATGAAATTTTGATAGTTCACCTTTATAAATGCTTTATGACCAAAATTTGATTTTCAAAAATTCGCCAAAAATAGAGTTTTTCACCTCAGCACCTAAAATTTTAGCTGGAAGTATACTTTTACATGCTCTTTCGAATGAGCTTTGTTTCGACCCGAAATTTTGTCCAGGGTTCGCGGAACCTCCATTGTTAGTTTTTTCAAATGATGAATTTTTTATGATTCCTCCAATTTTTAAGTTCTGAAATTTTAAGTCCTTTTCTTTTCATTTTCAACTTTTTCCAATTTCCAGCCTCTCAATTTTTAATTTCTCATTTTCCATAAGTATTTTCTTCCTTTTTTTTTATTCTGATATTTTTACCTTTTTCCAAATTGGTGCTACCAATAAAAATACAGGGTGTACCACAAAAGTCTTTGCACAAATCTCTAATATTTCTCAATTTTTTTTTTTCAAATTAATTGAAACCAAAAATTGGTATTTTTCTCCAAAAATTAGAGAAAACTATTTCAAAAATTCTTTAGAAAAAAATACTAATTTTTGGTTTCAATTCATTTGAAAAAAATTGAGAAATATCAATTCCAAAAAAATTCAGAGATTTGTGCAAAGACTTTTGGCACACCCTGTATGTATTTTAAATTTATGTTGAATCTTAACACATTTCTCAAAAAATCCATCTACATACAAAGATAGTCTATTTCATATGATTGAAACTACTCGTGGGTAAATTTTCAAAAAACACTTTTGTTCGCAAGTTTGGTAAGAAGTTAACGTCACATTTCTCATCAGTTTCCATTTATAACTTATGGAAAACATACATACGAAGATGTTAAATCTTTGACCTTTTTTACCTTCGAATATCTCTCAATTTCAAATCGGTTTGCAAAATTTTTATCGTAACTTTGAACCGTGGTTTTGATTTGTCGATTTTATAAGTTTCACGAGTTTCGATTCGATGGGTTATTTTTGCTTTAGGGATATCGTAGTTTATACCTATTCTGAGACGTATTTAACCTTTTTGGTCGATTTTAAAGGATAAAAAATAGCTTTAAAGAGGATTTGTTTTCCTCCTGGCGCACTTTGGGATAGTCTGAATAAGTCGTTTATTCGTTCAATCAAAACTAACTCTAGTATTATTAAAATTAAAAAAAAAATTGCGAATGAAAAAATATAAATACCTATTGATGTGTAAATTAAAATCTGTTTTTAAAAAATACAGAGCTTAATTTTTACCTCATCTTTTATAACCACGACTTAACCCCGATAACCCGATTCACTCGATTAATCTCCTTCGTTGGGAAAATTTTCAACGTTGATGTAATCTCGAGATTATTTGCAGTCGCAGCAAGGTAAAAAAAAAAAAAAACAGGCAAAACAAATCAACTTTTGTAGGAATCTCGGCGTTAAAAGCAGGCATGAAGAATTTGCAATGAATTTAACGCGCGAACAAATTATAAATCCTAAGAACGTGAGAATTTTTTCAAAAAGTAGATTGAATATTTTTCACTTTTCCGTCTGCAAATGGATTTTTAGAAAAGCAGCGAAATTGAGGCAGTGGCTGCAGCGCGGGGTAACCGTTGTAAACAAACTGCACGGAAGCTTTGAAGTTGTCAACACTAATAACAACAGGAACACAATGGCGAGGTCGTTAATATCGCGAGAGTGACGGTGTGATGCGGACGGCCTGATGCTGACTGTCTGTGGGAGAGAAAGGTGATAAGGCGCGTTAAAATTGTAATATTATTTAAAAGGGGGAAAAAAACCTTTGTAAAATTGCGAAATTGCAAAATATCCCACTGTTGCGGCGAATAATCGATAAATGGGCATTTACAAAATCTCGCGTAGGTGTAATGTTTTTCTCGTTCGCTTCGTAATAATTTTTTTCTTCCTTTTATGGGAGAAGATGCGAAAATACAGCAGCTTTTTTTCGACCGAAAAATAATAAAAAAATATGCACGTGAGTTGGTACGAGTATAGACCGATTTTTATACACTTGCTCGACGATGGTCATTTCGTATAGAATTTGAGAGATTGGCGAAGGCAAAAATTACCCATGCTTTTGTGATAAAACAAGAGGTAAATAGGTCATGCAATTGTCCCATATACAGATTTCAATTTTACTCGATCGCGACGGCGCAGTCATATCGGCTCAGGTGACGCTTGCACACCTGACTCCGCCGGTGAATAAATTCGCCATGTACGTACTTTTGAGTCGATATGAAAAAAAATGCTCTATATTTTACCTTCTGCGGAGGACTCGAATGTCAGCTGTCTAATTAAAACGAACGTAATTTAGTTTAAAGGCGATTTATGTAACAGACTCGAAGTCATACCGAGATAGGCGTCTTCTTAGGTAACGTTTTTTACTCGTAAAACGATAAATTACGCTTAGACGCAGTCATCGTGTTATAGATGCATTTACCGTGTAGCTTTTCCTTTTTGCAAATGTGGGCAAAATTGAAATTTATACCTTTTTAGACACTCGTCCCACTTGCTTTACTTTCATGTACCTCGTTATCTATATTCTTTTTAATGGCGTTTTATTCGGTATGCTCGGTTTTAAAATTTTTAGTAATTTTTTAATAAAGTTTTTTATTGTAAAAAGGCATAGAGAGAAAATTGTACGTAACAGGAAAAAAAAGTTAATTTTGTTTTCCATAACTTGATTTTTTTAATTATCTTTTTTTTAGAATAAAACTCTCAAAAAATTTTCAAATTCAACTTTTCAGTTTGATTTTTTTTTAATGTTCTCCATCCAAATTATTAGTAAATTATGTTAAATTAAATCCCAAAACAATCTCATGAGATAGTGAAAATTTTCCCAAATTTTCAAAAATTAATTATTATCATTGATTTTTAAAATTTTTTAAAAGCTTTTAACTTTCAAAAAAGGTTTTAAAATTGATTTTAAAACGTTTTTTGGCATTTTTTAAATTTTGAATTTTTGTAAAGTTTTTTCTATCCAAATTTAACGCAGAAATTTTTACAAATTTTCAAAAGTCGGTTTTTTAAATTTTTTTTGAAAATTTTTTGTATTTTTTGAAATTATGAGAAATTAAAAAATATCGAAGAGGAGATTGGCATATTGATAATTTCCAAAATTTTTGAAAGTTTGATTTTAAGAAAAAGTTTAAAATTTTTCACATGGCTTAATCATTAAAAATATACAATTCAAAATGAATTTTAACTCATTAAATAATTTTTGCAATTTCAATTTTCGATAATTTTTGCAAAGTTTTTTATAAGATACTAAAATTATATAATTTAAGGCAAACAATTTTTTTAAAAGAAAAAGTTGACTTGCTGATTTTTTTTTATTCGGAAAAATTTACCCTGTCTTTTGGAAATAAAACTTTTAAGCTCTCATTCTCCTTCATAAAACGTTCCCTATTTTGTACTCAAGGCCCCGACTAAAAAAATTTTCAACCAAAAATTTTGGTTCAACTTTAAGCAGACAATTTGATAAAACAATATGCAGGCAGTCATTTCTTTAGTATTTCTTTTTTTAAAGGGTCAAGCCCCATTTCTTAAAATTTTCTTATATCAGTGGCCTATTTTATAGGGAAGTTATGGAAGTCAACTTCCCTCCAAAATTTCAAAAAA
>FIZV01016949.1:0-12621 GCA_900050545.1 Trionymus perrisii | reverse complement strand
TGTCATTTTTTCAATGTTGCATTCCAATTTGTCGTGTCACAAATTGAAAAAAAAATTGAATTTTTTTCTAAAATTGTGACACAAATTTAAAACGAAAAAAAAAAAAAAAAATTGTTCATTGGGTAGGAGGCTTAATAACGGGACAGCAAACAATTAAAATTTCATCCGTGAAAAGTGTCTGGACAGCCAAAGGGTTAAATAAAAATGAAAAAATCTTCTGAAAAAAATTCTTCAGTCAAAAAAATTGTTTATACAAAAAATCTTGAAAACCCTTTTTGACCAAAAATTTAACGATAAAAATCTTCTTGAAAAATACTTTCTTGACAGAAAAAAAAAATTGAAAAAATCTGCACCTGTCAAAAGATCATCTTGTTCAAAAAAAAAAACAACAAAAAAAACGTTGCAAACAAAAAAAAATAAAAGCATAAAATCTTCTGGAAAAAATTTTTGGCCAAAAAAATTTTGAAAAAAAATTTCGACTGAACCCTCAGTAATTTTTCCTATCAAACCATCTCCTTATGAAATTGGCCTATTCAAAAAATTTCTAGACTAAAAACATGAAAAGAAACATAATTTTGAGAAATAAATTGTCTTATTACAAAATAAAAAAAAAATCTGAAAAAATTGTTCTGGCGAAAAATAATTTTTAAAAAAATACAGACTGAAACCTTTGTAAAAAATTTTTTGTTTAACCATCTAGTTGAAAAAATTGTACAGATAAAGATTCTTTAAAAAATCTTTTGCCAAAACATTACTAATGTTATTACAAAAAAAAATTTAAAATTTGAAATTTCTAATCTGAATAAATTTTGAATTTTTATTGCTGCTGCTGCTGATTGTTGTCGTTGATTACCAATTATTAAACTCGCAGAGATACGAACAAATTCTATAAAAAAAATTTGACTCGATTTAAAAAAATTAGGCATAACAAAAATATGTGGTAACTTCGAATAAAAAAAATGAAAATTTGAATTAGATTAAACAATGAACATGCTGCAATTGATTATTAGGCCTATATATATATTTTTTTGCTTAATCGGTATGTATTTCCAAATTACAAATGAAACTAAATTTCAAAAATACTATTATATACACCCATCTAATTCTAGTAGCCGGTTTAATGAGATTTTGAAGATTTTTGTGATCTAAATACCAAAAATGATCAGCAAATCTTTCGCGAATTTGGATAGGTACTTCAGCAGTCCTGTTATGGCGATTACATCTGGATGTTACATTTCGATAAGTAGTAAATAATTCAGCTCTAGATAAATCGTTATTTCCTAAGCCTTCTTTATCCAAGATTACATTATGTAGACAATCAACGACGAAGCGATTAGAAATAACCAATTTCATTTTCGCCCCTCCTGGAGGGGTTTAAAGTTACTGGAGAAAAGTGATATTTCGCTGGAGGCTCCAGAACGGTCGGAAATTGCGAAATTCGGATTCGGCGGGTCGACATTTGTCAGAAAATCAATTTTCCATAATTTTGGTAAAGAATTACTTACTCTTTTTCCAAAAATCCATATATTTTTGTTGGAAAAAAGTTAATTTTGAATTTTCAAAAATATGCCAAAAATCGAAAAATGAAATTGGACAGCAAGAATTTTGGTTTATTTGGGGGTTTTCGGATATGCTCTTTCCAAATATCCAAGTTTTGTTCGATTCCAAGCCGGCGGGTACAAAAGGTTCCCTTGTGAGCAAAATTAAGGAAAATAGGAAAATGAATTTTTCAAAAAAAAAAAAAAAGAATTGCTTTGGAAAAATTGAAAAAAAAATGTTGAATGGGAATTTGAAATTTTTTATTTTTAATTCAGGAAAATAGTAGCAATTTTTTTTTATTTTTTAATAAAAGAAAAAATTTCAAAAAAATGAACTACATATTTCTGAAAAAATCTAAACCACATTTCGAGCCTAAAAGGCACCCTACAAAAAATTCAAATCCATTCTCACACCACTTAATCTGCATTGTCTCTGTTTATATTCTTCAAAAGGCGAACTTTACAATATGTACGCGTGCACAAAAACGAAATTTTCTGTGGCCATTTTAAACGGCTGAATACTTGCAAATGTTATATAAATTAACGTGCTCAATCCTCGAAACGGTGCGTTGAGATGGGACAGGAATCATTTGGAAAACAATGGCGAAACTTATTAGCCACATATTTAGCATCTTAGCCGGGCTAATCTTGACGCACTAAACCAAGAGATTAATTACGCCATTAATTTCCCATATAATTATCGGCGAACGTTCATCATAACATTGGAAATTACGCGTTATAAATCCTTGTCGAGATGAAGAGTTCGCATTCGCACACCATGTAAAAAATTTTCTCGGACAAAGCCTAATTAAACCGCTAGGCGAAATCACGAGGTTTTGTTCGTTTTTTTTTTTCTATTGGCGGAGGAAACTTTTTTTCTTCTTCGTTTTAGCAATTTTTTGAAAGATAACGGGGCGAGAGAGGAGAAATACACACGACTTTATATCTGCCAAAAGAAAAAAAAAACTGTAAGAGGGACACCATAAGGATTTATCGTATACGATGAAAGAATTTAATGGCGTATCTGGTCGTGTTAGTAACAATCTGTCGAAGTGTTCGTGCGGATCAGGCTATGTATAGGAGAAAAGCGAGTCATCGTAATATTAAAAAGATGTAGAGAACAAGTGTCTCGGGAGTGGCTGCCCGAAACGAAAGGTTCGGATAAGACGAGCGAATCCTTTAAAGCCAAACGACACAAGACACAATGAAATACGAAATGATCCTTCCTTATAGGCGATAAACTTTCGAATTGTGAAATTCACTTAAACTCGCGCCGTTGAAACATTACTGGCGTGAGCAATGCTCAATATACTATAGACGAGATTCATGGTCGTTTGCGAAAATATGATGATGTAAAAGTAACGACTACAAATATTGGGATTTGAAAATAACGTAGCCATGTTCCCCTCATCATGGCTTGGCGTTCGCATCTTGTATTGGAAATTTTCCTCATGGAGAAAAAACGTGAAACGCCAGGCAGCTTAGATTGATGTGATTGATGTGACTTTTAATGCTATACGGTTTTTCGAGATTAGAAAAATAGGATAAAATTTTCCTTTTTTAAAGTCTCATCATATACAGAAGTCATACTATACGTTCGATAGACGCGGTCTGTGTAAAAATTTCCCATCCTTTTTGGGAAACGCCGACGTAAGAAAGGAGGGAAGACCGAGTCGAGGGAAAATTACGCTTCGTAAATGGCTCGCGACCGTACCACGGTGCCTTATTATTTGCGAGAATGAGAGAAAATTGTTTCTTCGAACATTTCTTCAACAATCCAATTATATGTTTTCCAATGATAAGAAAAAAGCAAGCGCGAAAAAAATACGTCAAATTATACCAAAAATAACAGTTTGCTTTTTTCTACACCTCAAATGAAATTTTCTTTTTTTTTCATGCCCCCCGGTAGAAAATAAATAGCATCGATTTGAATCTCCATCGTGGTTTACAGACACGAGAGGCGAAAACTTTTCGCTAAGTTTATCTCGAGAGAACGATATGTAAAGTAAAACTTGCTCTAACTATGACTTCGCGTGGCAAGATACGTTCAAAAACGTATTGAATTTCACTTCGAAATAACATCTCGCAACTTGGTAAATATTTTTAAAGTGATACAGGCCTATACATTCCTATTGAGAATCATGCTACCGGAAACATAGGTACCTATATGTGACATTTGTATATTTTTTCTAACGAATGCTGACTTCGCTCGAATTAAATTATATAATATGCCAACTAAATAGATTAAATCGTACAAAAATTTTCGACTTTTGGTTCTTTTTCGTTTTTTCAACGTGGCAAATGCGTTACAGAAATTTGATCGGTAGTCTTGGCTCTTCGGTGTTATTTTTCTCATATCAATCTAACACTTTTACGCTATTACCATCTTGCGAGATGGAAACCGTCTTAGTCTTCTTTTAAAAAGTTTGCTCGAAATGGAAATGAAAAATGAAAATAGCAAAACGTGCGAAGTAAAAGTATTTGACAAATTCGCCGTGTTGAATTTTTACCTATCTCCATGTGCGCTGAAACTTTAGCTCGTGAAATATAAACGGTTGCAAATGCGTAAGTATTTCGCCATTCTTTACCACCCATCATCATTGTCGAGAGTTTTTGCCGCTCTTTTTTGCATTTTTCATTTAAATTGCAACGTCGATGCGGGTGTACGTCACTTTGAACTGTCCAAATCAGCTAATCTGGTTCTACAAATTATATTATATGGGTAGGTATATATAAAAAGCAAAATGTAAATATTTCCCCTTTGATTAATTTTTTTCCAATGTAATTTTCCGTATTGTTCATTAACTGAGCTTGTCTCTTTTTATGTAACCTAAAAAAAGTTATAGGCGATAAAGTTCGTTAAAAGTCTCGGTAATTTTTTTTTTCAATTCTGTTAGACGTAAAAAGTTTCATTTTGCAAGTTTTAGGCGAAAAATTTGAACAATTTGTTACCGAAGGAACATCGACAAAATGAGAACTTTTTATTCTTATCGAAGAAATTTCCTTCTTTGACTTTTTAATAAATTATTAATTATAATTTTAATCTTATCTTTGCGCGAACTCGCGAAAGATGGAATAATTACAGCTTTTTTATCATACAGCCTTAGCCCAAAGATTTATCAATAATTTATAAATTAAGACTTGTTGAAATTTTGTCAAATATTTGGGAATACAGTTGAAAGTTTTACGATGTTGTTAACTCGAGTCAATGGCGAAAGAATCTCATTGTCGATCAAATATATTTTACATGTATTTCAAACGTCGAGTATAAATTTCACGAATAGTAATTAGTTTATTTTTCGCCGTGTTGTGATTAAATTTGTCGTTAGGGTGATGCATGGTATGGGTATTTTTACAGGCTAAATAAACCAAATTACATGGTTAGGTTAAAGCTAATTTAAATATTTGTAAATAATTACCTAGCTTAGGCTACGAAGGTTTTTTTTATGAAAAACGATAAACTTATTGCTTTGTTGGTCGGAAAATGAATAAAGAACGAGTTTTAAAGGCTTCGTTTTTGGATTAGTTTTTTTTTTTTCGCGTACCTACTGACTAAAAAATATTTTACGTGTTGTAAAAGACAATTTTTTTAGTATTGTCGAAGTGCACGAGGTAAAAATGATTAATGACTGTGTGGGGATATAATGAAATTACATTCGGAATGAAACGTTGTGTTGTCGTTTTCATTTGTTTTTAACTAATTAGCGAGCGTGCGCATTATTTCAATATATCATATAACAGATTCTAGCGAGGGAAGCAGACTAAAATTTTTTCCAAGTCACTATTTTTAAAAACTCGTAGTATCATATTGATTTCTGATTAACGAACTGTCAGCAGATTTTCAATGAAAGTAGTTGAGAAGCAGACCCAACCAGAGGGAGGGGAAAATGAGGTTTTCCTCGGCCTTGCATTTTTCCATGGGGTTCACACTTGGTCCATTGGAAAAATAATAGGCCCTTGAAAAAAATAAAATACTTTTTTTTTTGTCTAGGGAAGGGGAAAGTATTACGAAAAGACATATTTTTTACGAACTTTTATTTAACATAGGTATTACGTGAACAACGTACTCGTATATAAACTTGGAACGAATGAAGAACGAATGAACCCTAGATTGAGTTCAATAAACGACGAAAAAAGAAATACAAATTTTTGCCCGAGGAGATACCAAAAGAGTGGGGACGATTTTTGGGCGTGTCTCCGTTACATGAAGCAGCGATTCCGCAGATATGCGAATACCTTTAAAACGTTCTTTATCCTTAAGACAGGCTAATAAATACGCGAACTCTTCCGATTTAGTTAGGCCCAGATTTTAGGAACACCTTTGAATACGCAAGGTGCTCTTGAAAAATCCTCTCCAAAGTATAGAAGGAAAAATAGTGATGTATCCACAAAGAAAAGGTGAAACTGGGATGGCATGAATATTGAAAAAACAAATGGCAGAGGACGCAGAAGTCATGGAGCAAAAAAACATAGGCCCTCCTGGACAGGAAGAGCCAGAAATATTGTGAGCAAAAGTCGATGCAGCTATCAAGAAACTAAGGAAGTGGAAGTCAGCAAGATCAGATGGGATTGTCGCAGGGATACAACCTCCTAGACAGAAAGAGCCATAAATATTCTGAGCGGAAGTCGATGCTGCTATCAAGAAACTAAGGAAATTGAAATCAGCAGGATCAGATGCGATCGTCGCAGAGATACTAACCCTGGCAGAAGATGGAAGCGTAACCATGATACATCTGATCTGCAATAAGGTCCAGAAGGAGTGGAAATGACCTTAAGACTGGACCACATTTGTCTATAGTATATAGTATACCATTGCATAAAAAGGGCTCGAAGTTGGAATTTTCTAAATACAGATAACAATATCACTGATATCCTATATGAGCTAAGTCCTACTTAACTTAATACATGAACGAATCAAAATAAAATCATACATACTTCCATGAATAGGTACTTGCCTACTGGCTCCTATTTTGTTAGTTAGAAAGTATGCCACTGGACACTTGAATTTGTGTGTGAGACTAACAATTGGTTATATGGAGCGTAAGCGTTCCAGAGGTTTATATAGAGTTCACTGGTTAATTCAAATCGCAATCAACTCGGAAAATGAAATTTTTGGAAAAAAGTGCAAGAGATTTTTTTAATAGAGAATCAAAAGATCTTTCTATTCATGCATGAATTTTTGTGCTTGGTCATATTTTTTGAAAAAAATGGCAATTCATAGAATGATACTAAATCCAAAAATTCATTTATGAATACGAGTAGAAAGATTTTTCAATTTTCTACAGAAAAGGTCTCTTGCATTTGTTTTTTGTAAAACTTACATTTTCCGAATTATTTAGATTAATTAACACTGCGGCTAATGGAAAAATCGAAAAGTTGGTCCACTAGGTAGCGTTGCCATGTTTCTATATTCCAGCCTGATGAACTAGAGTCGGTCCTGCAGATAGATTCAGCACCATAATAAAAAGAAAAATACGGAAATAGTTCGGACACGTCGTAAGGCAGGACAACCTGGGAAAGCGAGGACAGATAGAAAGGAAAATGTACAGAGGACGACCACCGACACGATAAACAAACCTCATTGAAATTCATTTAGAAATCGCATGACCATTTCTGGACTCATCAACCCAGTGCCCAATCGGATATATTTATACCTACCTACATGAAATCTAACTAAATGTTTTAAAGTAAAGATTTCTCCAGAGAGCCACTGAAAGGAACTAATATACCCAATCATAATAAAATATTCATTTGACATAGATTTAATCGGTATTTCGAGTAAGTTAATTCCTTCAACAACCCTTTATCGCGTTTTAACAACCTGTTGATGGTTATAAAGAGAAATTGGGGTAGTAGACAGTCTTTATATGTGCAGTCGAATAGCGATATTATACTGCCGACTTTGATAAAACCATTAAAATATACAACTGAGTGAATAGCGAATACCGATGAACATCTATTGTTAATTCGGCAACAAGCATAACAGTTATTATAACATTAATTTATTCCCGTTTGATGTAATGGCACTTATTATTAGACGTATTTTATGACCATTTGAACGTTTTTATAGGCTGTAGTGTCATCGGGCCGATATTTAAGATGTTTTGTGATGAGAAAAAATGATTTAAAAATTAAAGCAATAGAATTGTTTGCCGTTGTTTCATCGCAGGTATACAAATGCGTGACACGATGCGATACAACACAAACACATTTCTGGTTCAAATATCTAAAACTAGGTTCTCGGTGATTTGAAATGAATTGCGGTAGGTAACTATACTAGGTATTTAGACGAGTAATGACATTTCGTGTATGTTTACTTTTACACTTTTGGCTCAGATAGGGACGATTTGATGAGGAAATATTTTCAACTAAAGCATGGCATCTTTATGTATTTTTTACTTCACCCGAGGGTTGAAATTTTTTCGTGCAGTTGTTTACGATTGTTTGCTCGATAATTGTGTTTTTCTTACCTAGTTTAGCAACTTACTTTATTTTCCTTGTCATTTGATTTCCTGTTTGAAGTTTTTTTTTTTTTTTTTATTTAACCAGCTTCTGTTGCCTATCGTTCAATTATATCTTGTTCTTTTAATGAACATTATTATCGCATTGAAGGGTAATTTCTGTAACTAAATTTCATCTAAATTGTTTTCACCCAAAAAGTAAGTCCCCAATGTAAGGACAAAATATTCTGCACGGACATACTTTCGAACTTGATTCATTTCAAAAATATTATAATATCGATCGCAACTGAAAAATAAATCTCTTCAGTAGGTACATCTAGTTACAATTAAAAAAGAGAATGATTATTTAAAGAATCTCGGCCAGGTGTTCAAAAATTTCTGACACACGCGTGTCTTGTTTCTTCTTGGTCCCGCTAGGAATTTATCACTGGAGATTTACCGATTTCAACTGACATCTTCCATCTAGCGCCAACCTCTGTAACATATTCCAAGACATAACCGCCTAATGGCATTTAGGCGATATATGTTCTTCCTAAACAGCAAAGAAAGGCGCACCAACGTATTTATATTATCGTTATAACTTTTGATGATAATGTAAATGTAATTATAACAATACCTGTAACAGACTTCTTCACCCATGGGAATTGCGTCTTCCACGCTTCCTTGAAACATTGCACTCTTTTTGTATACATAACAACAAGAAAATATTAAAGTTTGAACTTTTGAAGGAACGAATTCTGAAAATCATGGATCAAAATATGCAGTGCTAACCTAATTTTATTTTTTTTGGGTGGCAATGCTACATCATTCTTTTGTACCCTGTATGTCCAGCTTACAATATCTCCGAATAATTTAAGTAAATAGCCCCTGGTTGATCTAGATTCTAATTCATTTGTGGGGAAGCTGGCATCGCTATATGCGCAAATTGGTCATAAATTTAAATTTTTTATTTCATCGTTATTAGATATTTTTCTAAATTTTAATTTATAATCCAAGGTAAATTGCACATATCTTAATATTCCTTTTAGTAAGCTCCATAAAGCTTTACTGGGTTTACTTTGAAATCGGTTTGCTAGACCTACACTATAGGCTAAATCTGATCTCGTTGAGGTTACAGCATACATAAGACTACCTATTACCATACATTTCTGCATGGGTATTTTTCATCTATTTCGCACGTATTTTAATTCTTCTAAATCAATTTTGGGTCCAATGGGATATGTCCTTCCATTACAGTTATTCTGTTATATTTGTTTAGAATTTTTGTAAGAATCTTTTTGAGATTAACTTAGGTAGGTATGATATGAATTCCAAGATAGTTTTTTAAACATCCTAAATCCGTAATTTGAAATTCTTTGGCTAATTTTTCTTTTATCAGATTGATATTGCTTCGATTTTTAGATATTATGATTAAGGCATAAACATATTTAACATTCCCTTTTGACCAGATATAAGATTTAATGAATTATTTCGAAGATTAACAATTACTTACATGAAAATCGAGTGAACCTGAAACTAAAAAGTCTGCTACTGAAAAGTAAGTACAAAATTAACGATCTGAAAACTAAAATTGAAAATTGGATTTTATTAATTAAATAAATTACATAAATTAGGTCGAATTAAAAAAAAAAGGTAACAAAAAAAAGGAACTTCAAGTACTTAATGTAAAAAAATAAATGAATAACCTTTTGGGATCAAAATTAAAAACAAAGTTTAATTATAGAATTAAAAACAAAAACAAAAGGTAGCTTTTTGAGATCAAAATTAAAAACATAACGTTAATTTAAAAAATAAAACAACAAAAACAATTAAAGGTAGGTTTTTGAGAATAGCACAAAAAACCTCAAGTTCTGTACCTAAGAATGAAATGGAGCCAAGTCTAAAAAGTAATTGGACTAAGGTGGGATTGGAATAATTTTTTTACATTGGGAATTTTTTGAATTTGGCTCCTTTTCATTCTCAGGTACGAAGTTGAATTTGTACTATAGACATAAAACAACTTAGTACACTATAGTGTGTAAAACTACGATACTATAGAGTTTATAGGTATGTATTTGGTGAAAATCTATATTTCAACTTTGAAGTCTAAAAAGCGGCTACATGGAATTTTCATTCTGCCATATTTGGTAAAACAGCACAATTTTTTAACCTTCGGTTCTCCTTCTTTTCTGAGAAGAACATAAATCATTGAAATCTTTCAATGGTTTCGTTGACGATCGTTTTGGAGTACTCTCTTCTGGTATTATCCAATCGCACTTCTTTTTCATCCAATGGGCGTGCTTGCTTAAAAATGTATTTAAACGACCTCCACATTCACGCCAATTTTTTTTTGCATTCGATACAAAGGTACGTCAATGTTAACATTAAAACCTGAACTTGTGCATCGTTCTTCAATTTCAGTGCACAAAACGAGATTCTATTTTTGAAGGTTTCCTTTTATAAAATTATCAAAGTAATATCTATAACTGAAATCTGAAAAAGAAAATCTAATTATAATACATATACAAATGCGAGCTTCATACAAACATGAGCTTGAATGTAGATGAGAACTGCTTCAAAATTGTATCAAAATGATGTAAATAGATACTCAACTTAGATTCAAATATACATGTTATTCATTTTTTTTAAATTTCCTCCCTCTCAAAGAAGTTTTAAAAGAAAACTAATACCTACAAAATTTGGATTTTGCACTCAAAGAAACATATTCGCCCCTCCTACGATTTATTTACATTTGAAATTACGTAATTTAGTGAAATACCTACACCAGCGGTCTAAAATTTTGTATGGGTAAGTTTCAACTCGAGGTCAAGGTCCTCCTGTAATTTGGTCGAAATCAGCCCACCTTTTTTTTTGACCCACCCTAATAGATATAAGTATTTCAAGACTTCAAATTTCATTTCAAAGAATATCGAATGTTTACCATAAATAGCGCAAATAATAAAGAGATTGAAATCTCTAAATAGCTCTCGTCGATATTACCGGAAGAAATACATACATATTTATCGAAGCGATGCAAAGAGTTGAAATTATTATCGTAATTATAAAGTAATATCGATGTTTATAAATTCTGTTTGCTTAATAGCTCGCTGAGTATATCAGCATTGTAAACAAAGTAAAATGTAGAATTGTGAAAATTTCAACAAAACGTGGAAGATTCTTTTGGTGTGAATTCTAGCTTGAATTATCTGCAAGCATAACCTCGAGCACGTGTTTTCTAAGAAAACGGGTGACTTGAACTTATTAAATATCATTCCTCACGCCGTCGTTAAGCCTTCGTCATGTTGCCTGTAAAGGTTAATATAATACGTAAGTGTAGTATTAAAAGTTTCTTTCGGTGAGAAAAATTAAAGTTGTGAAAAAGGTGTTGGTACCTAGACCTACCATATTCGAATTTCTGCTCGATAAAATATCATTAATATGTATTACGCACAGTCGCACATATACGAAACGTGTAAAATATGTAGGTGAGGTACCTGTATGAAAAATTAAACGTGACATATCTAATCATGATATGAGTGGACCTTGTAAATTTGCATTTAAATCACGTTAGGTATTGGAAGAAGAAAAATTTCCCTTTTATTTACCCTCAACGATGTAAACACGTTACAAGTTTAACTTCTTGAAATGACTTTAAGGGTGTAAACATGTGTTTATCGTTATTTAAATAAGAGTGTCGTGGAAATACCACTCGTTGACTTCGCTTATACATGTAAATGGAGGCTGGTGACTCGTGTTAATAGCGACTAAATTCGTTTTGGAAATTATTTTACGCCAGGATACGTATAGTATAAAGTTTAATAACACTGCGGATATAACTAGGCATGTGATGATTTACCATTTTGAATCGTTGATTGAATTCGAAGGTGATACGACGCAACGCGGTTCTATATCGGATTATTCGTAAATTAGCGAGACTGCCTGGCCTTTTGTTTCATAATAAATGCATATTTTATCGTCGAATACAGCCAAAGTTTAATTTGATGTTTAACCTATCCCAACTGTGTGCTACTTTTACACAACTTTGGCTGTACCTTAAACTTTGTAATTTTTCTCAAAGTTGCCCGAGTGACGATGAAGTGAAATTTAATTATTTCACCGTAAATGAAATATTATTTGTGGGTGTACGAGGCCTGCATATCGAACTTGTTCAGTATTCCTTAGACCAAAGCAATACTTGGCGAGACTCGTCCTATAATACTAAATAATGAATGTAAAATTCTATGCACACGAGTTTCATTAACCAAAATGTACTTGATGAATGTTTTTCTTTGGAAATGAAGAGTAAAATTCTTAATAAAATGCTGAAACTTGAACCTAAGCATAACTATCTAACTTGTGTTTAAAGAAAAGGGTCTTTCTTTGATCGGTTATTTCATTTATATTTTTGTTAATTTCTCGCAAAGAAAAATAAATTCTTAAGAAAAAAGATGAAAAATTTGAGAGAAAGTTTTTCAAAATAATTCAAAAAAAATTCAAAAAAATTGATGAGAAATTGAGAAAAAAATAATAAAAAAGTTTTATGAAACATTTAATAGAATCCACAGATTTTTTTTTTTTTAAATAAAATCCCGAGTAGCGCAGTGGCAATTTTTTTTGCCATTTAATTGCCAATTTGGTAATTT
>FIZV01016929.1:0-20665 GCA_900050545.1 Trionymus perrisii | reverse complement strand
TTTTTTTTCAATTTTTGAGGAAATCTCAAAAAAGTTTCCTCACTAGGTATTAATATTATTACATATTTTAGAAGAAAAAAGCTCTTCTATCTCACTTGGTTAAAAAGTTACAGCCATTTTAATTTCAAAAATCAGCTTTATCATTCGGCTTGTCAAGCCTGGAAGTTCCATAAGAAGCAAGCCAAAACGAACAAACCTAATATTCACGACTGCTCCATCGTGATTACGCACCATATAGGTAGGTCTAGGTATGTAACAACACGACGTTCTCCGTTCTGTGAGATTGAATTTTCGGGGACAAAAATTGATTCTGATGCGGTTTTTCAGCCTCCTGCATAATCATAAGACTCGAGTCTGTGTGACTTTTTTCGAAATTAAAAATGAACCTGAAAGGCCGAAGTTTTCAAAATGTGAAGAACATTTAGTACCATAACCGAGCAGCTAAAGAGTCTTTCACCTGAAGACTTCCAGAACTGTTTTCAACAGTGGGAAGTACGTTTCCGCTTGTGTATAGCTTCAAGAAGAGTCTGCTTCGAGGGAACGAGTCAAATTCGTAATTTTAATTTAATACAAAAAGTTTACAAAACCGTTCTTATTACTTTACTGACAGACCTAGTAGATATGCGTATCTGAGTTACGTCATACGCAAAGAATGAGTAAACGACACCGACTGATCACTCATCTGTTGCTGAAGTCGGTATTGTTCGAATGATTGACAACGATCATCGCGATTATATACATATACAGTAACATTCGAATTCAAAGTACCTCCGTACCACATAATACAGTACGCAGACGTACCTATTGGTATATTACAGTCTACAGTCTTCACCTATAAAGTAAATAGATGTAAATAGCGTGATGTAGAAAGTTTTCGAAAAAGATAAACAAAGAAAATTAGAAAGTGCTGGTAAAATAGGTATACCTAATTACAAATAGCGCGTTTGAGTATTCGGCCCTCGTCTGATGAAAATAGCGTCTTAATGAGAAACAGATTTTTTTTCTTTCTTTTAAAATTCTACACAAGCCGGCGTGGCATATCCAGGTACCTATCGTATGTAAGAAAATAGACGGATTTAAATTAGACTATGTTGTATAGGCATACCTACGTACCATTCTCGTCTATTTAGGAAGTTAGCTTTGCTTTTCAAGAGTTGTTGATTGCTAAATTGCATGACACAACGGTAGGTCTAGGTAACTGATCTACTCGTACTATATACCTTACATAGTGTGGCTCGTATGTGTTCGTGAATGTACATTTAATACCAGCAGTTACTTATTTACCGAATTCGCGTTTTGAGATCGGTTATTGCGTGCTGTGCATTGTATGTACAAATTTACAAAAAACAACCTAACACGAGCATTTTCTGTTAGCTACTTACGAGGAATTACGAATGTGGGAGGTAAACAAACACGTCAGCGTGGTATAAAATTCGTCAAACTTGGAAAAGGCAATCAACCTCTAGGCAGAGCGAGGTGTTCGCATAATGTCTGAGATTTTTTTTTTTTGAAGAGAAGACTGAATTAAGAAAAACTCGCCTTTCTTAAAGTCGTTTATTATAGACGAAGCTTTTCAAGCACCAAGTGCTCATCATCAGGTCCAACGCACAATTGACATACTTAACGACAAACAGCAGTTGTATACTAAAGGGCGTGGTCAAGCTTTTTGGAGAAGGGCAACATAAAGGAGGCGTGGTCACGTAGGCGTATTGTTTAGGGTGGTGAATACCTGATTGTGGTTTGTTTTCCAAATTTGTCTAACCATTACTGATGAGATGATTTTTCTGAGTTATGAATTTTAGGCACTCGGAACATTTGGTAGGAAGTTTTGTGCTCCTAAAATTATATCTTTCGGTCTTTCAAATAAAATTTGAAAAATTGAAAAGGTTCACGAAATTAGTGTAAATTCAACTTGTTGCGGTCTATTTTGGTACCTTTGATGATTTTATGCGAAAAATGACCGATTAAAATGGGGATTTTTGGGGGGGGGATCGCGAAATTTTTTTCGCGAATGTTTCACCACTTTAAAAATTTCTAAACAAATAATTCTGGGTGTTCCGAGGCCAGTATACCGCCTTAAACCCAGCGATGCTGCTACTCAAACTACACATGCGTATGAATGTTTGCGGGTCCTTATATTTGAAGGGGCAAAGTTTTTGATTTTGGAAATTTTTTTGTTTTTGATTAAGCCCAAGATATTGGAGCCTGCGTCACTCAAATACCGTGAGTAGGAAGTGGCACTCCGCGGCGCTGGATAGCAAATTTTGTCTAGAATTTTTCCATGTGCTTGATCACTCCAGGTGGCCAGGGGGAGCTGTATGGGCTAACATACCTATTTGGAAAAAAAGTGTTCCAAAAGTGACTGATTTTTGTTTCGGTTTTATCGAAAAATCATGGAAGTTTTCCCCGTTTAGGTACATATTGTTTTTATTAATGTGTCTGGATGAAAAAAGTTTGAGCTTTTCGGTAGCGCTACCCCCGCTACTCTATTTCTATTGATAATAACTTGGTATTAGCTTTTTATTTCCGGTAAACCCACGGGAAAAATTGATTTTTTCATTTTTTTTCCAATTAGAAAAAATTATAACTATGTAAATAATCAAGTTGGGAGGGACTTCCGCCATTAAAAAGCTAGAACTTACTGTTTGAAAGATACTTACGCTTGAAAACTTTTTAAGTCAATGAAAGAAAAATTTTGAAAATTTCATGGAAAAAAATTGCGATAGTACAAACATCTGTTGGGCATATTCTTGCCTATTAGTAGTACACAATCATGGGGTATTATCTCTGTTCGAATTCTTGCCACTACCTACCTCGGTACCTACCTAGTACCTACCTACTGTTCAATTTCCAAAACATCGACATCGTGATTCCACTAATGTTGTCTGGTTTACGCAACCCTTTAATTACGATTAATATGAAATTTATTAATATATTCGTATTCGTATTATTTCATTTGCATTTACGACTATATCGAAAAAAAAGAAGGAAAAGGGAGATAATCTTGTCGTCAAACGTGTAATTAAATACGCGCTTACGAGTATTTATAGGCAATGTTGTTTTCATATGAATACAGGATGGTAGCTGACGAGTACGTACTCCCTTATCCATCCATTACATGTGTCGCTGTTACTATCCAAATATCCATGCTTTATAATTCACGGTCAAAACGATGATTTTTTTCCTTTACGATTATATAACGTAGGCAATTAGGCTTATAATTTTTAAAATTATACGCGACTATCGTTGTCATCAAACCTGTGCAAATTCGTCTGCGAGAAGTAAGCCCAAACACTTCCTAGAACGCAGAGTCTGCAGCCTGAATTTCGTTTTACTTTGACGTGTATTCAGCGACCAATTGTCAATTTTGGAGGTTTTGACAGTGACAATCCTGAGAGGAAAAATATAGGGAAATCAGAAAATGGACACATCACCATTCACAAAATTATCAAATTTCCCAAAATGGTTGATTTTGACAAAATCCTTTAATTCACCAAATTACAAATTTTCCAAATTGTCGAATTTTTAAAAATCATTTTAACTTTTAATGATCCAATAATTTTCTAAAATTGTAGAAATTCCCAAAATCGACGAAATTCACCAAAATTATTAATTTTTCAAAAATTGCAGTTTTCAAAAACTATCAAACTTTTTAATTTTGCAAAATAATTGAATTTTTAAAATTTTCTAATTCGGCAAATTACAAATTTTCAAAAATTTTTCAATTTTCAACAAATTGTCGAATTTTTCAAAATTGATGATTTTTTTAATTCACCAAAATAATCAATTTTTTAAAAATTGCGAAATTTTACAAAATTCCCAAATTGCTGCATAAAAAAAAATGGTTTCTACTTTTTCAAAAATTACCAAATTTTCAAAGTTTCTTAAAACTGACAAATTTTCAAAAATTATTGAATTTTCAAAAATTGCAAAATCGTTAACTTTTAATGATCCAATAATTTTCTGAAATTGTAAATTTTCAAAAATTATCAAATTTTTAGTAATGCATAAACTGAATAATTTTTTTTAGAAATACTAAAAAAATCATCCCCTCCCTCTGCCCGCGTACCTATCTCGAAAATGTATTAAAAGAAATATAAAACTAGAGCCCTAATAAAACCATCTGAAAAAAAGTATAAATCAAAAAACAAACACTTTTTTCAATTTAATTTCAATTTTTTTTTTATTCAAATTTAAATTTTTCTCTCAATTTCTCGTTTTTAAATTGTTTAAAAGTTCAAATTTTAAAAATGTTTCTAAATATTTCTGTTTATATACCTAAATTATAATCAATTAAAATTTATCACATGCGAAAATTTAACCCATGAAACACGAAAAGTCTGAATCGATGCGGAAAATTTTTTCAAGATCTTGTAGAATTTTTGAACCACTTTTACAAGGTTTTCAAATTTTAATTTTTTATAACCACTTTATAAAAATCTCATTTTTTGAAAATTGGATGGGGAGTCGAAATTCTATAACTTCCCTATCAAAAACGCCACTGTAATAATATGTACCTATTGAAAAAAAAAGAAAAAAGTTACCACCCCCAGAAATTTGCCACTTTAGCCTCGTGCCAACGGTGCCAATATAGAGTAAAGGGAACCTTTTATACTATCCGCGGCTTGAAATCGAACGAAACTTGGATATTTGGAAAGAGCATAATTATACGAAAACATCAAGAACCAAAATTTTAGCTGCCTAATTTTATTTTTAGATTTTTGAGAATTGTTGAAAATTCAAAACTAAGTTAGGTAAGTATACAACTTTTTTCCACAAAAAATGTAAATTTTTCGAAAAAAAGTAATTCTTTACCAAAATTATTGAAAATTGGTATGCCGACTAATATCGACCCCCCCGAATCCGAATTTCGCAATTTCCAGCCGTTCTGGAGCCTCCAGCGAGATATCAGTTTTCTCCAGTAACTTTAAACCGCTCCAGAAGGGGTGAAAATGAAATTGGACAGCTAAAACTTTGGTTACCCACTGTTCTAGTGCACGTCAACTGAATAAGCTACTTCTCCGGAAAATTCCAGCCGGCCAGTACAAAAGTTGATTTTTGACCAGTTTTGAAAGTACTATTTTTCAAAATATTTCTAATCGCTTCGTCGTTGATCGTAAAATGAGGGAAAAATTCAATCTGGGCTAATCAACCTCCCGAATCCGAATTTCTTAATTTTCAGCGGTTCTGGAGCCTCCAGCGAAATATCGGGTTTCTCCAGTATCTGTTGCCATATATGATTTGGGGAGGAGGGAGGGAGAACGAATGACCTTGATGGAGGCGAAATTCGGATTCGGTAAGAAAATTTGGTATTTTCAACATTGGTCTTAATTTCAATCTTTATTTTCAATGTTTTATTTTTTTTCTCAGTGCAATTTTTAAATTTTTGATTTCTTCGACTTTTTCAAAATGATTTTTTTTTTGCGAGTAATTGTACACGAATTCCATCAACTTTTGCTAGTTGAATTGAATTTATATTCAATACAGCGCACTTTCCGCTGAGGCACATGTAGCCAGTTAAATTCTACTTCCGGTCACGAGAACAAGTTCACCCTTTCTCTTTCTGTTCAGTAATCTTCTTTTATCAACTTTCGGTTTGTAACGACTCTGCCAGTTGCACGAATAAAAATCACTTCAATTTCGAATGCGACTTGGACCGTCTCATCTTCGATGCTATTTTCGACCGTCCAAGTCTGCACAGATCACTTCCATAACATAATGCACGATCAAGGGATCGGGTTTAAAAAAAACTTTTAGCAATACGACTAGAGCAGAGTTGAGCATATTAATGATGCGCCTGTACACCGATCGACGATCACAGATCCCTAGCTCTGTACGGTGCAGTGCAACTTTCTCTTTTCATTGCAGAGCGTCGCGTGGTGGTTGGTTGCGTCCGTCGCCAATGCCACACAGCTCAGCAAGTATTATAAGCCGAACGACATGCACATTTACGTAGGTCTTATAATGTACTTTTGCTGACAAACGTCATAATAACTCGATGTAATTACGATCAGAGATACAGGTACACTGGCTGAAATGGTGCACCTGCATCGGCAGGTTTCCATCTCTAGGAACGAGCTATCAAATAAAGCGAACTCGGTGCAGTCTATACGGATGGCGAGTTTCGAGTTGAGTACATACGGTTGAAAAAAAAACTCTAATTCATTATGCGCGCGTTGCCGGTTGTGTAATTATGTCTCATTCCGAGCCTCTCTCTATAATACTGCTTGAGATTACGTAACACGTACAAGGTACAGGTGAGGTACACCATACACGATACGATGCTCTTCTCGATAGTTCTAACGTAAGTGCACATTTTTTTCACCTCTTGAAACGAACTTCGCCAGTTGGTATTTAAACCAGTTCAACATTTCCTCGGTCGGTTGATATTTGAGAAGTCGATACGGTCAAAAATTTTCCTTATACACGCCAATCACGTGCGTACGTTGTCGATGTCGGCGAGTCCGTTGGCGTAACTTGGCGTAACGCGGTGTCCTTTTTCTCGTTCACTCTGTCCACGCTTCGCCTTTTTCTTCAAACGTAGCACGTGCCTGTTACGTCATCATATGTCGAGCTGGTGCCGTAATTGGTAGCGTGTACCGATGGACAAATGATTTTTTTCTAGTATATTGGTACAACATGCTACGTACTGAACGCCAAATTTGTGAAAATTATCGTAAATACGCGAGAGAGCGCGTTATATAAACTGCCCCGTCCCGTTCATCGATCAGCTGCTTAGCTGTTTCGGCGGCGGCGACATAAGCTGATTCGAACCAGTTGACGTAATAAGGACTTCTTTTCTATTACACATGTCGAACCGGAATTACAACAACGAGCTTCTAAATCTTTGAGTGGTTTTATTCGATCCATGTGTCTGAAAAATCACTCAGAATGGTTCTGAGAAATACTTGCTAATGAGCGTGTGTGTTTTCTTAATGCTCTTCAAGACGAAATGACGATTATTTTCAAAACGATACGTAGATTTGTACTGTAAACCAAAATTTGCTTGCAATCTGGAACCCAAATTGAGGATAAATCCGCTTGTTAGAGATTTGCAAATCATTTGACCAAACAATACGACGACTAATCAAATCCGATGACTAATTATGATAATTCTTCATAATCTGCTTCGAGCTAACCGTAAGGACTACAGCGTGTAATCGTACGCCTTGATCAAGCAGACGAGTACCTAACGTTTTACACATCGGAAGCTGTTGGATGGTTGGAAAAAATATTAGAAATAAAACGAGATTTACAACATGTATATAAAATATATGTGTATTAAGAAATCCGCGCGAGTGAAAGCTATTCGAGGTGCGTCTGCTACGTTGGCCGCCGTCCGCGCCGCTGCTTCTACCTCGTATAAAACCAAAGTGATCAACTAGGCGAGGAAAATATTACGCAAAAGTATATTCATGTAATCGTATCAGTAAATAGGAAAAAAAATACCGTAATTCACGCGAAACGTTAAACCTTTTTGGAATACGAAATCACCTCCCGTATTATACGTACTACGTAAACTGGAAGAAAAAAAATTGTAAAAAAATTCTTCTCGTAAGCTTCCGGTATGCACTACAAACACTACTATGGAAGATTGATTTCTGCCAACCCCAACATTATAATCGGCAATCTATTCTATGCTTGGCTCGTTCGTTGAACTTGAGCAAAACGCAACTCGCGGCGTCCAATTTTATCACGTGCGATAGAATTATAAGTTTGATGGAATTTTACAATCTTACCTGTACTGAAACTTTCAACTCGGTAGTCCACAGAAAAAATAGATCAGCGGTACATCACCAATTGTAATTTTTTTTCTACACATAAAGAGCTGGACCATCGAAACGCACCGAGTAAACACACCCGAATACAAGTTTATACCATTACGTTGTGGTAAGACCATATGAACATTGCGATTGGAAAATCAAGCCGAAAAAACATTACTGAAGAGCAACACTAGACGATAAATTCGTTACAAATAAAAGAACATGAATTTGAACCAAAATAATATATTAATTTACTTCGACGAGCAATCACTAAAACACGACGAACTAATAAATAAAATCACGTTAAATATTCAACTCGTTCGAATTGCATGTTAGAGATTGCTCCACTTCGAAACCATGTAAGATGAACTGACAAAAACTTGTGCCAATGTGCCATAAAATAGCTGGTGCTGAGCTTTTCAAAGAACATACATGAATAGACATGAATAAAATAATGTAGAATGACAGCCATGCTCTTTTTACGTCTGTGAATGTAACTTTTACTAGCGCTCTTAGCGATATTTTATTGGAAACATGAAATGTCAGCCTGGGAAAATGCTATTTTGAATTTTTTTCCAATCCAAATTCATGAGGTGGTAACATTTTCACTATTTTGAACTATGTGGCGAATCAAAATTGCAGAGTAGTTTGTTTGTTGTTGTTGGTTGAGATTTGAGAAATCAAAAGAATCTGAATTTTTATGAAGTTTGCTGTTCAGTTTGCGACACAGTTTGTACATTTGATTGATTATCCTTTCATCGAAATTGTCAATAAAATCAATGAAACCAAGCTTGTAAGCTGATAGAAAATGTACTAATTAAACGCAGAAGATCCCCTCATCACTTGTATCAATTGTTATCATACAGATAAAATGCCGCTTCCACCAGCTCTTCTGGCTAAACTAGCGAAACGAGGAATTGTAGCACTGAATAAAATCCCACCATCGAGTAAGTGATACATTTTAATCCAACTCTATTTCTAAAAAAAGTTCCTAGACATGATTAACGATGCGGATTCTAGGTACACAAAATAAAGAAAACCAGAGACAAGAAGAAGAAATCATTGTAGAAAATTACGACGAAACAGAAAATCGCAATAATAAGAAAGATTCGCAAAATAGTTCTAGTAATGGAAATAATTTAACGTACGACAATGAAGACCCCAAACCAAGCATTGACGCTAAGTTCATGGTAAGTAAATGTATTTGTATGACGACTTTTGCAATACAAAATTACATCGCAATATTTTATTTAAGGGATATCAAGGGTGTCCAAACAAATATAATGTGTGGCACGAATGCACCTTCTTTTGTAAAGAATATTGGGGCGAAGGCAAGAAGAAGCCGAGTCGAAAGTATATGTATTATAGGAAAAAAATGTTAGAACAACATCCACTTCCGGAAAATTGGACCGAAGTATATGATCCTGGAACGTAAGTTTATAATTTTGCATAATTTGTACCTCTGTATTAAGAGCAGAATTACACATGATGTATTATTCTTTTAGTGGTAGATTCTATTACTGGGATGAAGAAAACGACGTCGTCAGTTGGCTACCACCTTCTCATCGAAGAGCCTTAATTACCGATTCGGCAGCGCGTTTTCGAGAAGAACGACATATGGTTGAAGGCGACAAAAACGTAGAAGATGACAAGAAGAGTGAATCCGATAGTGATGGCAGTAGTGATAGTAGTACAAGTTCTACTGATATGAAAAGAAAAAAGAAGAAATATAGCTCAAGTGAAAAAGTACGTATACTTCTTGATTCGTTGTATAATTGATTGTAATTCTGTTATCTCATTTTTGTCTCGATTTTAGGACAGCGATAAAAGCGACGAGGAAAAATACGTAAAACCAAAAATGACTCGAAACGATCGAAATTTCGGCAGAAGAAAAGTTACCAAAGCAAATGATATTGATCCGATGGATCCAGCTGCGTATTCTAGTATCCCGAGGTTAATTTTGATTACAATTTTTCAATTAACTCATTCCAGTGATGTGCTAAAATTTGTTATATTTTAGAGGTACGTGGTCTGATGGATTGAATAAAGGCTTAGAAGCCAAAACAGGCGCCGATGTTACCGCTTCAGGACCACTATACCAAATGAGACCGTATCCGAATCCTGGAGCTGTGTTACGTGCGAACGCCAAAAAGAAACCAGACTCTGACTAGATTTCTTATGATTGAAAATTGTAATTTATAGTTATTTTGTAAATTAAATAATTTTATATAAAAAATAAAAAAGTAATGTTCCATTTTACGCTCAACCAAACGTCTATTTAAGTATTTATAGGGCATAATCGCTCCTAACCTACCTTATATTCATTGTTCGCTTTATATTGTTCATTATTAGCGATTTGAAGTTTTCATAAAGTAAGATAAATTTGAAGAACTATGCTCAAGGATTCATTTGATCATCAGCGAAAAAAAATGATCGTGAAATGGAAAAAGAGTTTGGAACTATTTTTTTATTATTTTTCCCCATACCATCCCATTCCGGCCTAATTCCGGTTAACATTATGATTTGATTGGTTGGTGCGGGTGCGAGGTGGGTAAATCTGGGATCACTTTGCGCAAACGTAGTAACTTCAATTACCCGTATTGTACGTTATTGAATTCATAATTAATTTCATTTCAAGATTAATAGGCAAAGCTTTGAATAAAATTGTTGAATCACAGTTTCATTTATTTATTCTGATGATTTTTTCTATAATTTTTCTGCATTGAATTTAATTAATTAAAAACAAACATCAAGAAGAAATGAAGAATTTATTATCACAATGTTGGTAAACATGCGTAGGAAAATTGATATTATCTTATCAAAGTTTGAAAATTTCTATATTTTGGATTTGGAAGTTTGGTTTTGGAGTTGGAACTTTTAAAATTCGACATTTCTCTGCTTCCAAAGTGGGATTACTTTTCTATTGTGTAAGTTAATCATTGAACATCAATCATAAAGAAACAGGATGTCGTTGAGCGTATTACGACGAAGTTCAATGGCTATGGCTCTGGTTCGTCCTTTGCGGTCAAATAATTGCGCTTCGCCCGGTAATGATGCATATTTCATTCCTATTCACAAAATGATATCTATTTTGTTCATCTTAAACGTCCTTTATTATTCTAGCGCTAATCATCAAACGAATGAGTGGTCATCATCACATGGAGATAAAACCCAGTTCTTTTCTGTGGGATAAAATGAAAGATATGTGGCACTTCTTAGTTTGTGGTGTCGTGTTTTTCTACGGTTCCATCATCTTATACGCTAATGTTTTCATCGGCCCCGCTCAATTAGCCGAAATTCCTGAAGGTTATGAACCGAAACATTGGGAATATTACAGGGTACGCTAAACTGAAATGTAATAATCGAGTCTTCATCCAATTAGTTTTTCAACTCACGTACTACGTATGATTTTTTCTAGCATCCGATCTCGAGATTTTTACAAAAGACATTTTATCGAAATCCTCAGGAGAATTATGAGAAAACTCTCAACCAACTTTACAACGAACACGTCCGTTACAATTTGAAGTAATTGTTTTGAAGTCATCCATTTTCTTAAATTTTAAAATCGACTTTCCACGGTAGTAATATTATCGAGTTTTGTTTAGGATGTTGGATACAAAAATAGAAGCTCTTATTAAGGAACGTAAAGATTATCAAGCATATTACTTTAGAGCTGTCCCTACTGACGTCATTGACTATGAAGAAGCAATGATACCTGTCATGGAACGTTATGACAGTGAAATTGACGATGGTATTTAAAAATTCTACTTTTTTTGTACATTAGTGTATAGTAATAATTTAAAGATTTGTTCAAATGGTTTTCGAATAAACAACGTTGAAAGGTTGAATTCAACACAAACTGCATTTAATTCATTGGGTTCATTTCAATACCGTTGATTAATACCGAACTACTTCAAACTTTATTTCAAACGCAAGAGAAACTGCAGCTAGTTCGATGCTCAACTTAAAAACTACCACCGAAACGAACAAGAAACAATGTACTCAAAGTTTATCTAAAAAGACACATTACAGCCGAAAAAAGGAGAAGAACTTAAAACAGGTAGACGAGGAGAATTCGATAACGCAGCATCACTAGGAATAAAATCTTCTTCATCTTCGCCTTTACTTTCCATAAGTTCACTTTGATCAGTTGCAGATTGTTTCAACATTGGACGATGAATTGGATGTATTATTTTACTCGATCTGTGAAAAAAATGCAATTATTTTTAAATTCCATGCAAGTATAGGATGTTTGGTAAAAAAAATTACAAATTAACAAACCTTTTTAAAAGATAACATTCAAAAGGTAAATAATCATCGAGCCATAAATCTGTTGTACTTTTCGTAACAACGTTGCAATTATTTAGCACGGAAAAGCAGTAAGTTAATTGGTACGTTTTCGTAACGGCAGCGAATAAATTAACAACATTACGAGAGCAGACGAGTAACGGATTTAAACGGCAAGTGACGATTTTACCTAAATTCAAATTTTCTAAAAATTTCAAATCTGAAACAATAACACATATAATTAAATAACGTCGAATGTAATTCAAATCAAATTAAAGAAATGAAATATCTTACGTTTATTGCTACAAACTAATTCTTCTTGTCTCGAACAAATTATATAAAATAAAGCCTGACAAAGTGCATAAAAAACTCCATGAATGTTTACTACAGCCTGATGGTTATCTTCTTTAAAGTCGTTCACTTCGTTGATGTATTGGTGCAACCAATTAGCGATTTCCGTTATCATACTTTTTACCATACTAGAAACAAAAAGGAAAATGAAAATAGTAAACGATATCAAACAATTAACCTACAGAATGAGTATTGAATTAAACTCACTTTATATTTAAGAAAGTTGCACGCGCTAATATACCAGATATATAACATGCCGCAGCTTGTCTGATTATAGGAGCTACATTATTATTCTTGACTTTGTTCCATAAATATACTATGAAATCTTCGGCGAGTTTTTGTTTGAAGCTGATCAAATAAAATATGACGAACTGAGTATGACACGAGCCGAAAGTTGGTAATATCACGTTTTCGTAGATGTAAATAAAATCGCTGTATAGACTTTTCAATTTATCGTATTTCAATTGGCCGTTTTTATCGTGACATTCGGCGTGAATATATTTAAACAATCTATGCAAACAGTAATCCAATTTACAAGCTGTTTCGTTCTTCATGTCGTCGTCGCAAGTAATGTCATCAATTTCCATTGCAAATACAGGATCTGTACTCGAGTCTATTTTAATCTCGGTGCAATTTTCAGCCTTTTCTATTTCTTCTTTGGAAGCAATTGTATCTAAATGTATCAATCTGTGGAGGAAAAAAAAAACAAATAAAACAAATAAAAAAAAAGTGTACGAAAACAAGTGAATCGAATTCAGAAAAAACCTACTTCGTGATAATTAAGCTGAAAATATCTCTTCGTAAAGTTGGTTCGTACGATGCAACGGTTAATATGTTGTGGACATAATTCAAGTGACTTTGTGCACTCGATCCTCTCATAGGAAACTTTCTCTTGATCACACTTATCAACACTTCTTTAGACCTAGAATTGAAAAATATGATGTAACACACGACATTTACAAAAATTAGAAAAAAATCTATTACCTTCACAAATCTACTTACATTGGAATTAATTTCAACAAAGATCGAATAGTTTCGTGTGCGTGTTGAAAACCTCTTTCTTCTTGTTCCGATGGAAGACAATTATCATGAAGTGAGTTTTCAATAACTATTAATGCAAATAAATAGATAAATAAATAATTGAAATTTCCAATAATCTCAACATAATAATAGGACATACCTTCGGAAAATGAGGAAACTAATTGTTGAAGAGCGAATTTTGTATAATAATTATGCGCTGAACAAATATCCAATAGAAAGTTTTTATATTGATTAACTGCCTCATCGCCTCGGTGAACCCATTTCATAATCTAAAACAAATTATGAATCATGAAATAAAAAAAAAACACTCATAAAAAACATAAGTGGAAAGAAAATTACCAGAAGAACTTGAACGAAAAGTTTCAAGTTTTCATTCAAAAGTGAGATACATTCCCTTGTTTCTTCTAAAAGCTGTATGAGATTGGCATCCTAAACAAGTATGAATATATCCATTAATACATTGCCAAATCAACATATTGTATAGTTCACAGGCTCCTAACAACTACACTAACCGTTAATTCGACCCCAGCGTCTCTGATTTTACAAACCAATTCGACATACGCGTCTTTGTTTTTTTCCTGAGCATAATTCGACAAGAGAACTTTCAAGTTGTTGATTTGATCAATTTGGAATCTGACCCTGGGCCCAGGAGGTGGTTTCGGTTTGCTCGCCTTTCGAAGAATGGATGGAGTAGAGCTTTGACGCGATGAGCTGATGTAAGACATTGTGAACCTAGAACATAAAGTTTGACGTAAAGTTTCACATAACGACAAATAGGGGTTGGTATTTGATGGGGTGACCCCTCGTATAATGAAATTATGGTAGAATGATAAATTAACTATTTTACTAGCATATATCGAAAACTTGATACACACAAACGTAAAAAACAGTTAAAACACAGCACTTCATCGGAAAATGGATCAAAAACACTTGAAATCAGACGTAACACATGGCCAACCTTACACGTACCTGTTCTCGAATACAACGCGAAGTTTTCAGGTAATGAAGCATTTCTCACGATATTTTTACATTATTTAACTAAGATTGTGACATAATTACATAAATAAATTAATTACAAATCACTACTTACCGCTAATTTTTGTCGCGATCACATTTTCATCTTTCAAATTCAAATTTTATTACGTCGTCTTACGCAAATTGCTTTTATCAAAAGTTTTTTTTTTCATCAACTGGTTTTTTGTCTTTGTGGTTGATTTTTCAGGCGGCGCAAATAGCGCAAATCATGAAAAATTGGTAAAACCTGAAAAATTTACGGAAATTCACAGTAATTATAATGAAAAATTGAAATTTTACGGTTTTAACGGTATTTTCAGATGATTGATAAGAAACAAAGTATTTGGATATTTCGTCAATTTCGTCAACTTATATTGATGATGTGATGGAAATTGCTGAATTAATTTTTTATTTGTTTCTTCTTTTTCATGTTGTTACTCTTATTTTATTTTCACGAATTAGAGTGGAACATTTATGTTTATGAATTGATTGAAGTTTTATTTTAATTTTTAATTTAAAGCGATGAATTGAGTGCAAAAATATGCGATCGAGAAAAAAACCATACAAAAATATTAAGAACGAATCACCACATCAAATTTTAAGTTGCGTAAATTGTTCAAAAGAACTACTCCTATTTTGGTGAAAAGCTGCAATCCGCAAGAAAGAAAATTCTCCATCTTTTTCTTTATTTTTTATGAACTAAATAGATTATCGCATCGTTATTGTTCGTTCATGTGAATTAGTTATTAAATTATTAAATTTTGCGTTTTAAACTTCATGATAATTGAAACGTAATTGCTGAGAAGTAGAGTCATTGTTTCATCGGCGCACCTATGATGTGGTAAACGGCAAATTCCGTCCAGGAAACAAGGTATGAAATGTGTTTACATGTCCCTCTTTTTTGAACTACATCATTTTGTCACTATTACTGTAATTTGGATTTATACAGTACATCATTGTATGTTTTATATTGTATCAATTCTTTCATATTTTATAACAACTCATTTTAGTAAAATTTACTCCACGACGTGTTAACGTTTCAACGGTACCGACTTTAGCCGGTTTGTGCTTGAGTGATATTACTTCTCTATCACACATAGCGCAAATTGTTTGAAACATCATTCTATTATCATAAATTTTCTCACTATGTTGAAACAGGATTGCGCAAGATGGCACTTCCACCTTATATACTCGGGCCTAATCCATGGGCGTCGTTAATTCAACAACAGCAACAAGTACAAGTACAGGTTGCTCATGCCCAAGCGCAAGCTGCGGCTCATGCCCAAGCGGTTGCAGCCGTCCAGGCTCAACTGCAAGCGCAGGCAGCTCAAACTTCGGCTATGCCTCCTCCTAAACCACAGGAGCCTTTTTCTGAAGAAAAATTGCAAGAAAAAGGTGCATTTGCTTATTCTTAATACTCCTTCGCTGTGTAAGTACTTGAATTAATATTTCAATTTTTTCTATAGCTCAAAAATGGCATCAGTTGCAAACCAAAAGATTCGCGGAGAAGAGGAAATTCGGTTTCGTCGATGCTCAAAAAGAAGATATGCCTCCGGAGCACATTCGTAAAATTATACGCGATCATGGTGACATGAGCAGTCGAAAATATCGGCATGACAAGAGAGTCTATTTAGGGTAAGTCTTTCGTAAGCCTATTTATAAGATTTTATATTATTTTTAATAAATTTATCGTCTATTCTAGTGCCCTGAAGTACATGCCTCATGCAGTAATGAAGTTATTGGAAAACATGCCAATGCCTTGGGAGCAAATCCGCGACGTTAAAGTTTTATATCATATTACCGGCGCTATTACATTCGTGAATGAAATACCATGGGTCATCGAACCAGTTTATATCGCTCAGTGGGGGTAAGAAAGCCTCACTTTTGTTATCCCATTCTGTATCATGGGACTGGTATTAAATTTCGCATTTCGTATTCCTAGAACTATGTGGATCATGATGCGTCGTGAAAAACGAGACCGTAGACATTTTAAACGAATGAGATTCCCTCCATTCGATGACGAAGAGCCTCCTTTAGATTATGCTGATAACGTTTTAGATGTCGAACCTCTCGAGGCAATACAAATGGATCTCGAACCCGACGAAGATTCCTCAGTTATCAAGTGGTTTTACGATCACAAACCTTTGGTCGGAACAAAGTACGTATTTTACTGTTCGAATAACTAGTTTATTAGGTTTTTAAATACGCCCGATGTTTTTCAGACACGTTAACGGATCAACGTATCGAAGATGGTATTTAACATTACCTCAAATGGCATCACTATACCGTTTAGCAAACATGTTGCTAACTGATCTTGTTGATGACAATTATTTTTATTTATTTGACACGAAATCCTTCTTTACGGCTAAAGCTTTAAATATGGCAATTCCTGGAGGTCCTAAATTCGAGCCGTTGATCAAAGACGCAGCTCATACAGCGTAAGTTTATCCTATGCTACTTCCGTTGAACGTTTTTTAAAACTAATTTTCAAACACATTACGTTTCTAGTGATGAAGATTGGAATGAATTTAATGACATTAATAAGATCATTATTCGTCAACCTGTCCGAACGGAATATCGTATCGCGTTCCCATATTTGTACAATAATTTACCTCATTTCGTGCACCTCTCGTGGTAAGTTATCTATTTTTTCTGTTATTTCTATCACATTAGTTTTGAAAGAAATTTTATAGAGTAAATTTCTTTTACTAGCATGTGAAAAAGTAAATGGTGGAGTTGTTGATATGACTATTGAGCTTTTTATAGTTCATATGCTGATAGCCACCTACAATTTTTCTATTTTAAAATGTTTTACAATTTCTTGAAAAATTGTAACCGTTAATTTATAATTCAGGTATCATGCTCCGAATGTGGTTTACATCAAAACTGAAGATCCCGATTTACCAGCATTTTATTTCGATCCACTGATTAACCCCATTCCGCAGAAGCATGCTCACAAGGTAAATTTATCAATTATTGAAGAGTAAAAGAGTTACCTTTTGAAAACGATAACGCTTAAAATGTACAATGTTTTTATTTTAAATTTCAGATCGTCGAACCTTTGCCAGACGACGAAGAAGATTTCGAATTACCCGAAGAAGTGCAACCATTTTTACAAGAAACTCCTTTGTATACCGATAACACTGGCAAAGGTATAGCTTTATTATGGGCACCAAGACCGTTTAATATGAGGTCGGGCAGATGTCGGAGAGCAATCGATGTACCTTTGGTGAAGAATTGGTATAGAGAACATTGCCCTCCCGGGCAACCGGTCAAAGTTCGAGTCAGCTACCAAAAATTGTTAAAGTACTACGTTCTCAACGCTCTAAAGCACCGACCACCTAAACCGCAAAAAAAGAGGTTAGTTGATTGTGTAACTCTTTTCAATCTTATGATATGGAACTGTAGATAATCTTTTATTTCGCGCATTTTCTAGGTATCTGTTCCGATCCTTTAAAGCAACCAAGTTTTTCCAAACTACGACATTAGATTGGGTAGAAGCCGGATTACAAGTTTGCCGTCAAGGATACAACATGTTGAATTTGTTGATTCATCGTAAGAATTTGAATTACTTACATTTGGATTACAACTTCAACTTGAAACCGGTCAAAACATTGACAACGAAGGAAAGAAAAAAGTCTCGATTCGGAAATGGTAACTTTCATAAATTGTCTAAACAAATGACGCGAAATAGTTCACAATTAATGTTTGTAATTTTCCACTTTCGCAGCGTTCCATTTATGTCGTGAAATTCTTCGTTTAACAAAGTTAATCATCGACTCGCATGTACAATACAGATTGAACAACGTGGACGCTTTCCAATTGGCTGACGGGCTTCAGTACGTATTCGCCCATGTCGGCCAGCTCACCGGAATGTACCGTTACAAATACAAACTGATGCGACAAATTCGTATGTGTAAAGATTTGAAACATTTGATCTATTATAGATTCAACACGGTGAGTAATAAAATGATACTTGGCAAGAACGCTGTAGAAGATTACTGAATAACGATGTCGTTTGATTTTACAGGGACCTGTTGGCAAAGGACCAGGATGCGGTTTCTGGGCTCCTGGCTGGAGAGTTTGGTTATTTTTCCTTCGCGGTATTACTCCTCTGTTAGAAAGATGGTTGGGTAATTTGTTATCCAGACAGTTCGAAGGACGTCACTCGAAAGGCGTTGCTAAAACTGTTACTAAACAAAGGGTAGAGAGTCATTTTGACTTGGAATTGAGAGCGTCGGTAGGTGTTTTTGTACGAAAGACAAGAAACAAAATAAGTACTTTACTAATTAGGATTTTTCTTAGGTTATGCACGATATAGTCGATATGATGCCCGAAGGCATTAAACAAAATAAAGCTCGTACCATTCTGCAGCACTTATCGGAAGCTTGGCGTTGTTGGAAAGCTAATATTCCGTGGAAAGTAAGTCGAAAAATCGTTTTTCTCGTTTAAAAAAACTGCACATCCCTTTTTAAGGTTGATTACTTGATTTGTTCGTTTTTTTAAATAGGTACCTGGGTTGCCTATCCCGATAGAAAACATGATCTTGAGATACGTGAAAATGAAAGCCGATTGGTGGACCAATACAGCTCACTATAATCGCGAAAGAATCCGTCGAGGAGCGACCGTCGACAAAACCGTTTGTAAAAAGAATCTCGGTCGATTGACCAGATTGTATTTGAAAGCCGAGCAAGAACGACAGCATAATTATTTAAAAGACGGTCCGTATACGTCGCCTGAAGAAGCCGTCGCTATCTACACGACCACCGTGCATTGGCTCGAGTCCAGGAGATTCGCTCCTATACCGTTTCCACCGTTGTCTTATAAACACGATACTAAACTGTTGATTTTGGCTTTGGAAAGATTGAAAGAAGCGTACAGGTGAGTCGGGAGACTTTTCCAGTTCTTGAGAGGTTTTTCTACAATTAACGAGTTGTTTTTTCTCGATGTAGCGTCAAATCGCGGCTGAATCAAAGCCAAAGAGAAGAACTTGGTTTAATCGAACAAGCCTACGATAATCCGCACGAAGCTTTGTCGCGAATTAAAAGGCACTTGTTGACGCAGAGAAGCTTCAAAGAGGTAAATAATCATCAATAAAAGTCCACATTTTCACTTCGGAGCGACGATGATGAATGCACAGGGGTCCGAAACCGATGAAAATGTGATTCGGGCGCTCTGCAAACGGATCTCGACCGGTGAACATGTGGTTCCCTCGAGTATTTCGTTGCAGCGGCGAGAAATCTACGCTCTGAGTCGCTCTTCTCGAAAATTCTCGTTGCCGAAATATTATTCTCACATGTGCGTTGGTTTTTCGCAGGTTGGAATCGAATTTATGGATTTATATTCGCATCTTGTACCGGTTTACGACGTAGAACCTTTGGAAAAGATCACGGACGCGTATCTCGATCAATATCTGTGGTACGAAGCGGATAAAAGAAGGCTTTTCCCGCCGTGGGTTAAACCATCCGACGCTGAACCGCCTCCATTGTTGGTGTATAAATGGTGTCAAGGTAGGTGAACTCCGGTTGAGGAAATTGTCCAAAAAAAGGAAGGTATCGTAGAGAATTAATTCATCATCTTGGATTGTGTTTTAGGTGTAAATAATTTGCAAGACGTTTGGGACGTCGGCGAAGGCGAATGTAACGTTTTACTCGAAAGTAAATTCGAAAAAATTTACGAGAAAATCGATTTAACGCTGTTGAACAGATTGTTACGTTTAATCGTCGATCATAATATTGCCGATTACATGACGGCCAAGAATAATATCGTTATCAACTACAAGGTAGACTACTTTATACTATCTATTATTTGCATTTAAATATTTCGAAAAATTATTAACGAATTGGTATTTAATTTTTTAGGATATGAATCACACGAACAGTTATGGTATCATCAGAGGGCTGCAGTTCTCTTCGTTTATTGTTCAATACTACGGATTAGTTCTAGATTTATTGGTTCTCGGCTTGCATAGAGCCTCAGAGATGGCTGGACCTCCTCAGATGCCAAATGATTTCTTGACATTCCAAGACGTACCGACAGAAACCTCTCATCCGATTCGACTTTATTGTCGTTACGTGGATAAAGTGCATTTATTCTTCAGGTAACTTCACTCGAATGAATGTGGACCTAATTTGCAGTGGAGTATTTGATAGGAAAGTCATGAAAGTCCGACTTCCCTCCAAATTTTCAAAGAAATGAGATTTTTAAGA
>FIZV01016908.1:0-24534 GCA_900050545.1 Trionymus perrisii | reverse complement strand
ATTTTTTAAATTTTTCTAAAAATTTCTGTTTATAAATTATTATTAATTAAAATTGATCACACGCGAAAATGATAAACATTTAACCCAGGGAACATGGATGTCTGAACTGATGCGGAAAATATTTTCAAGATCTTGCAGAATTTTTGAACACCAATTTTATAAGGTTTTCAAAATATTATTTTTTACCTATAATCACTTCATAAAAATCTCATTTCCTTGAAATTATGGAGGGAAGTCGGACTTCCATCACTTCCCTACCAAATACGCCACTGCTAAAAGAACAAGCCAACCAGATCTCAGAACCAAATTTTTTGGCGTCGAAGTTGATTTTTTGATTTTTGTCGAATTTTTACTTTTTAAAAATGACAAGAATAGCTCATTTGATATTTTATAAACATTTTGAGATAAATAAAATTCTGTTAATTGGCTTATATTACTACAAGCGACCCTCCGAGTCGATTGCGACAATTTTCGAAGCGCTGTGAAACCTTTAGGAAAAGGTGATTTTTCTCCAGCGTGATGGAATCTTTCCAGATGGCGCTGCGCTGTAATCAACTTCATCAGCTAAAAATTTGATCCTAGTGTTAGAGTAATTTTTAACGCAGTTGAATCAAAAATCGGAGGTGACGAGCCCATTAGTTGTTAAATAAATGCGTAATAACAATAACAACAATAATAATAGGTAATAATAACGAGCGATACGTCAAAAAACTACGCAAAATAAGAAATAAAAATACCCGTCTTACGTAGGTTAGGTAGGTATACGTGTACCTAGGGTTACACAACGAAACCTACATAAAATATGGTTAAAATTTCTCAAATACTTGGCGTTTCACCTAATAAAACATCGCGTCGCGTTCTACGGCTTTATCAAAGAATACCGCGCGATAAGGTTACCAAACGTAAGTTAGCATACTTGCGAAGGCTCGAAGTCGATACTGATTTGGTACATATCAAGTGCAACTTTTTTTTCGACATAACTGACATAACGCTAGAAACAGCATGTAAGTAAGTACATATTATTTCGTACACGACTTCGAGTCCTCGGTATTTCAATTCTCAACAATTCCATTTCGCCTCCAATGTTTTTAGCTTTTCTTTGAAGCAGTAGCACTTCGCCTCCACCCATATCGCTTTAGAAGTTAGATTTGCCTTCAAGAAAATATGTACAACTAAGCTCAATTGTGATTTGCATCAAATTTGAATGAGAATGGAGCGTTTAATTCGCTGTTAGGTAATTTTTAGAACATTATGAATAATGATGTTAGCTTTTTCTTCAACCATAATAGCCATATTCATCTCATTGTGTATTTAAAATAACCCTTCAAAGACAACTTTCAATTCATCATAATCAGTTACACGTTTTATGTATAACAATAACAACAACTGCTCCAACAACGCCGAGTTTACACGAATAATGCTGTGCAAGAATAATTCAAATCAGGTACTGGTGAGAATATTCATCAAATTGCAAATTTGATACGTAAGGAGAATATTCTTTTGAGAGAATGACGGGAAATTTCAATAAAAAGTTGAAGCAGTTGCCGTAAAAAAAATATATATTTTTAGCCAAGCTTTTTCCAACAACGAACCCTGGAAACGCCTTCGTATGAAATTAAACGAAGAAAATTAAAAAACAGGCGCCAGTTATTACTTTATAATTTTTTCATCAAGCGAAAATTTGAAATAAATTCATCTTCACAGAGCCATACATTTTATTAAATTTTCTCAAATTGAGTCATCCCGTAAATTTTAATAAAGGATTTTTTTTTTCATCAACTTTCACATTGCCAAGTTGAACAAAATTGTTAACAAAACACAAATTTGCTCATTGCTAAAAAAAACGAAAAAAAAACCGAATATTTCGTAAAACAACGATGATTTATATTTTCTAACAAGACAATAAGAGAAAACAAAAGGCGCAGTGAAAACGGCGGAAAACGCCCCAGAAGGAATAAAATTTGCATTTCTATATAGTACAATTCAAAACTAAAAAAAGGACAAAAACGTCGTTATGAAGTACTCAAAAAAAGATTATCGTATGTATTTTCATAAATGAAGCCAAATTCGTCGTGTGGTCGAAGATGGCTCTCATGTGACGACGATGACGATATCCCATATACTTCACTCTTACATAATTTCACATCATGACAACACATACGGTGTTAGTGAGATAAGAAGATGGAAAATATTCTTTGACAACACGATGTAAATAATTCTACGCCCGACGGCTCTAAGTCTCCTCTATTTCCACATAAAACGTAAAACATATCCCAAGTTTTGAGCTCCAATGGTGAGGAAAAACCTAACTTGGCTGAACGTGCCAATTACAAATCAGATTTTTGAAATTATGTAGTATGTAGTATGTACTGCCTAGATGACATACTGTAGTACTAGGTAATAGGTAATGTATAGGCATACTAATTTGGTGTTTTCCTCCGTTAAAATGAAATATCAGAAGGTTACAACTATTACCTACTACCCGTTATTCGTTACCAGAGTTGGAATAATTTTTTATTCGTACAAGAAAATGTAAAATTTATCACAGTCGACAGGCTAAATTGTTTTCGTTGTTGTTTCGCACAAATCAAATGTATACGAATACCAACTAATGGGAATAGAATAAATTTTTCACGTTATATCAGTTTCATTTCTGTGTCCGCTCCCAATCCTCCTGTAATATTGCACATTACTGAATTCATTTTCAAACGCGATTTCTTCGTAAATATTATTACAATACAATTATTATCAATACGGCTCGACATTTGTGAAATACACCATTTCTACAGTTTCGAGATCGTCTAGATGCCAAAATGCGGTTTCGATTTTCAATGTCTGATTTAAGCGGAGGTTACGTTTAGGTGTCTAGCACAATGAGGGCTGCTCAATCATAATCAAGCCTTCCACCACCGTCGTCTTTTTAAAAACATGAATGACCCTGAAAACATTCCCTACGAAAAGAATTGTCGCTTTTACCACTTCGAGTTACTAACCTAATGCGCAGCTTTGAGCTTTGAATTTGAATCCACTTCGCAACGAAGACACACTGACGTGAGAAAAATTTTCACCGAACTTAACCGTCACTATTGCAAAATTACCGACGCTAGTTCACTTGTTGTGTATCGCCGCGGGATTGTGAGATACAGGTTATTTAACGACCAGGGGGTGCTTCGCGAAGAGAGAAAACAACCGTAAGCTTTTGTATTCGAAGACGACACACAAATCACTATTGGCCAACTAAATAAAAGATCACACTTGGAAAATATTACCAATTCGCGTTGTCACTATAGCGTCTACCGCACCACACTGCACTACACTTAAATACGACTACACCACACTACACTAGTACATCGCACTGCACCCTACCGTAAACATCGAAGCTATTCGTTCAATTGTTTCCCGTTTACGATCATTCTGCCTGCTCAATCGTTGCCGTTATTTTATCACTTTGAATTATACGCGAGTTAGATTGAAAATCTTCACATCACACAGACCGAAAAAAAAAAACACAATTTGCGGGTACTGCGCTCCAGCCACACGACGTTTATGAGAAATTAGTATGCTAAAAAACAGCACTGCAATACGCACCACACTAAATGACACAGTCATCATCGTATATGGCGAATTAAGCGAACGATAACCATATCCTCACTCCTTCATATGCATTTCCAAACCACAACATAACTGACAGTGTTACCATATTAAATTAACTTTGGTTAGTTTTTTTTTCTTGCCCCGACGTCGACGATGACGCTGTGAGTAGCGACGTAGCGACCGTAGCGTCTAGCGAATTGCGAGTCGGAAGCAAGTACGAGTATTATCTTTCTTTTTCAGTATCGTTATCAATATAGACAGTAGTTATAAACTTAATTATCATTAAGAAAAACCAACTAAAATTATATACCTAGTATTTAAAAAAAAGTTTTTTAATGATATTTAAAACATTAACACATCGCTGATTCCAACGCAGTCAACATATGAGACTGTTTTGGAGAGAAGGGAGGCGAGAGCTTTGTGCATCATCAATCGCAAACATGCAGTTTCTCTCGAAAATGTATCACATTCGCAGAATCAAGGGGCTATCATTATTTTTATCACCCTCCTTGTATATTTTGACGCTCATTTTTGCGTCACCTGTTGACTTTTCAAAAAGAATGAATATGTACTTTTTTGTTGGAAATTAATGAAATTATATGTGCTTTAAATTTAGTCAAGAAAACTTTTTGTTTAAATTCATATTTGAGGAATAAAAAACAAACAACTACAAAAAAGTCGTTTTTGGTTCACATTAGGAAGACTTTCCGAGGGGTCAGGTTTGGGGTACACCGAAAGGGAAATTTTAAAATCAAAACAATTATGCGACTAAAAACTTAATTTTCTATATTTCTGTGATCTAAACCTACTGGGTTACACTTGATGCTTCCGAATTATATCATTATCATCATGAAGAATAAAATATAGAAATATATTGTTTTTTTTTTGCTTTTTTTTTTTAATATAAATTAACTCAGCTTGTCGAAATGAAGAATGATATTTATCAATTATCAGTTGTTACTTATCACAAATTTCCAATCAAAGTTAACAAAATTTTATGCGTAAAACCTAATAAGAACATTATAGAAAGTTCCGTCCTATGCAATCTATTGTACATCGGTGTTGAAGTATTCGCATACCCATCGTGTTGAAGGAACCAACACAATACTGCAAAAAAGCGACAAATATTATTATGTAGAACTACGCGTACACTGCACACACTTGCACATCCACAAATGGGGGGGGGGGCTGAAAATTTCATCTCTTTTGAAATATATTCGAGTACTCCACCTCCAATATTTTTCAAAGCCACCGTCGATAAAATATATTTGAGATTTCGAATTCAAAGCTGACATTTCAGGTACGTACCTTACTTCTACTTTTATTATAGGTATGTATTTATTTTGCACCAAGTTTCAGTATCTTGACCATACACAACACTCGACTAAAATCTACGCGCGTCGAGTAACACACCACTTCTCAACCTATTTCATCCACCTTTAATGCGAAGTCATAAAGTATAATACATTCACGTAATTAATTGTTACTTCGGCACGCGATTTTTCCCCACACATGCTTACAAAATTCAGCTTATGCATGCAACCTGCATAAAGCACTCGATACGTACACGACAAGCTGCATAAAAACAGCACTCGGTGTAACAGTTCGTCAGTTATCACCTATCAAGTTTTCAGCGCTCGTGATCGCACGAAGAAAACAAAGCGGCTAAAACACATGCAAAAATAATATTTAGCCTAAATTGGCGAGAAAAAAGAGAAAGGGATTTCCAAACAACAAACAATTATAAAATACAATATAATTCATCGCATTAAGCCGGGCTCGTTCTTAACTTTTCCCCCAGACGAGCTTAAAAGTAAAATTTTTAAGTCGCAATTTGGTAAAACTATTTGAAAACTTGCACGTTTTGTGTACTGAAGAGATTTGTGGTTATACATTTCGTTTAATCCGTCAAAAGTTGAAAATTCTGCCTTAATGACATATTAAGTCAGAAGCAAACGAAATTTTACCAACAAAATACGTAGTATAAAATTATTAAGGTGTATTTCCATGTTGTATTTTAGAAAACCTACTTTTCCTAATGTTTGTACGTATTTAATGGTTAATTCGCGAAAAAAACTATTTTCAATTAAATATATTCTAAGCGTACTTAGTAAATAAGGTACGGTACCTACATTTCCACCACCTCGAGTCATGTACTCCACACACGCTACATGAACACCATAGATTAGCAGGGATGTCGATCATGCAATCAAATTATTAATTGATTAAATTTCCCAAAATATCGATTTATCATATTTTTTTTTTTTGTTCACCGCTAGAATCGTTATTTATCGTTAAGAAAATAAGGGTGTAAAATTTGAGAGAAGTAGGGCAAGGTTGTTGTGAGCGTTGTAAGTATATGCAGACAGTTTGTGAGCAATATTTTGGTTCCATCCACAGGGAATTTTCTTCTAATTGTTGTATTTTTTTAATTTACATTTAGTGATCCTGAGGGAAAAGAACGCAAGTTGTTACTAATTAGGTATTAATATATTGATGCTTCATGATTTACAATTATACAAAGTGTTGAATGAAACGTTGAAAATTTGGTATTTTCCAAGCAAAATTAGTTAGCAACACTACATTAGAAAAATTTTCTACCCACCCGTGTCTAGCACTTCGAAAACACAAAAAAAGTTGTACCTAATTACATTGGGATGCCTATTTTTGAAATCGAAGGAGTTATGACAACAAGAAATTTCCATCAAAAGTATTGCCTACCTTGATTATTAGTTATTACGATGCACTTTTGAGACATAAAAATTTAAAAATTTTGTGAAAACGATACGAGAAACAGAAATTAACTTTTCAAGAGGAACAAAAAAAGTTGTGTGAAGAATTTGCCTATCTTTGAAAATGAAGGCGCTAGGAAACATTGAAAATCGGTATTTTCCGAAATCTGACGCTCTGTAGCACCTAAATTTTCAAAGATATAAGACAAATTTTAAACATAACTGCTTTTTCCCCTCTCAAAGAGTTGCACCTGCTTCATGCAAAATATTGAATTTTTTGAGACCACTGTCGCTTCAAAATCAAGATAGGAAATTTATCATATACGGCAACCTCATATATTTTTTTGAATATTTTTTTGTAGCGTTCCGATTACAAAAGTAACGATATCATTTTCCGTTTCAGAAAATTCCCTTTAAAATAAGCTCAACTTCATTTCGAATATTTTGCCTATACTCGTAAATGCATATTTTCGAATATTCAATTGCTATTTGAATATTTTTATCCAAAATTACAACATTTTTGCGATAAAAACAAAGTTGAACGTAAATTTTGACTTTTTTTTTACAATGATTTTTCATAATGAAAAATTGAGTCATTTTCCTTAATTTTATGAATAGTGTGCCTATTTTAGAAAAAATGCTATAATTTTCGATTAAATCTTGGCAAGACGAGTGAAATGATACCCATATTCAACTAAAATTTTTCTGAATATTTTCAGGATAAGATTTGAATATTTTGGGAAATATTTCACTTCAAACATCCCAATAAAAATAAATATTCAATATTTCATTTTTTATACGAGCATATTTTGGGTTACCCTAATTTACACATCAACTACAAACAGCACAATGCACATGGTGCAGTTAAAATTTGTATTATTTTTTGAAAATTTCATTCTGTTTCAGTGTTTCTAATATTTTTGTTACGTGCACATCACGTGTGAATTTTGGATGTAAATACCGCACACAATAGTCATGTAAAAGATACGAAAAAAATATAAGTACATATATACGCGAGTAACAAAAACCACTAAAAACCAAATTGATTTAACACCGTCATTAACAAAGAGTATATCGCTAGTACTACATACACCCTTCCACACAAATGAACAAATTTCCACTTTTAATCAAATTTATTCATTTTTTATCACCCCGACGAATTTCAGCAATTCGATAAAATTTTATTTCTCTAATCCCACGACAATATTTTCTAAAATACACAATTTAACGACCTTGTCATGACACGACAGGAGAATTCTCATAACGTTACGTACCCATTCATTAGACAAAACTACATAAACTGGTCAATTTTTCTTTTTCTCTAAGGTAGAAACAAAATTCTTTTAACTTTTATTTTTTGGGGAAAAAATGCAGCGTGTTTCAGAGCTGATATACGTAGTTCTTTCCTCGAGGTGAATAGGTAAACCCATAAGGAACAAAAAATGTTACATAATCTTGTGCCTACCGTGAAAGGGAAAATTAAATTAAGAGAAAGTAATTTTTGTTTGGGTACTTGGATAGTATAGTATGTACCTACTAAAAAATAAACTTTTCTTGCTCTTGGCATTCTTTGCCTACTCAGTTTAAAAATAGAGTGGAAAAACAGTTTCAAATTTTGAAAAAAAAAAAAAAAAAAAACAGGTTTTCCAATTTTTAGAGTTTTGTATCTTCTTTACTTTCGAATATAGGCAAATCTATCAAAGAACTTTTTTCACTCCTCTTGAAAAGTAACACTCATTACATGCATTGTCATATGTATACTCGTAAGTAAAAGAATTTCGCAACTTTCATGTCTCGGTTGTGTCCATTGAACCATTTGAGCCTCAAATTATCGAGGAAGAGCAGAGTGGCATGAAAACTTCAAAATTTCGTCAAGATGATACATGAAACAGGTGTAACTTATTTAGAGAACAAAAAAACTTATAAATGATAAATTTGTCTATTTTCGAAAATGAAAGAGCTACAAAGCTTTATTTTCGAAGGCAAACCAAAATGTCAAGAGTGGATTTTTCGAGCTTCAAATATTTTTTCTCAATTTCATTCTTCAATTTTCAAGGTACACACCATGTGCATGTAATTATGAGGTAAGGTTCTTGTTTCTAATGAGTTGCCTATTCATCTCGTGGAAGGAACTGCAATAGTTATAAAACACATTGTACGTATGTAATAGATTGTATATTCCTTTTTTTTTTCAACTTTTAGTAAAACTACAAGAATCGCATTTAACACGTTTCCCTTTAATTGGTTTATTTATGTGGGAATATTCTGGCGATGCCACGTTTTCAATTTTCCTTTCCTGTTCAGCCCTGCAAAAGAGAAAATGTGGCAATTTCTATCGCCAAATTCTGTGATATAATTTTGAATTGTATCCTCAAATTTGCTTCATTTCACAACTGAATGAAAAAGCTGTGCTAACAAAATTAAGTAACATTTATTTTCCATTCTTTCGAGAAGTACATATCCGAGTATTTTCCAATATTCTTCCAAGGAAACTTAAACACATGGTAGAGAATGACCAGGAAAAAAAGGACAACAGAATAAAAGCAAAATTATCTCGGAAAAAAATCCTATTCCATAAACCAATTCATCTTCTTCGAAAGGCTAAATGATCGATATACCTATTACCTACTCACAAATGTACTGGCTTCGCCACCAACAAGAAAATTAATTACTTTAAAATGGCAAAACTTGAGCGAAATTTTGCACTATCGTGGTATTACAACTTGGAAATAAACTTTTGAAAAAGAGGAGGAAATAAATGGTAATTTTTCGCATTCGTATTGTGCGTTTTACCGCCGACGACGGCACTATAGGCGCACGTGCTTGAGGAAAGCATTCAGGAAACAACGACGGTACCGTCGGCGAACACGCCTCATGAATCATCGGAGAAGCTGTCGAATAAAATAGGTGAACTGGTGTCGAGCGATAAGGGCTGTAAAATAAGGGTGACTTATCGATATCGTTAAGACTCCGATACTGGCGTATTCTCACGTTATTTTCGACTCATTTGAACAAAAATTCAAGTATAAGTTCAAAATGTAAAATTTACTTTTCGCTGTACGCGCGGGGATTATAGAGATAGGTTTTCAATTCGGTTTCCAAGTGGACAGTCGATTTAAAAAAATTAGCTGAGCTTTGTCACCGGAAAAAATGGATTTCAAGTTGAAGGACTTCGTATTTAATTAAACACGGTTATCGACGTAGCACGGTATAAAGTTTCAAAGTCAAAATGAAAATAAATTACTTTTTCCGACGACGTCTAAAAAAAGCTACATACTTTTAGCTCTTTTCAATCGATATGTCTCTGAATGTTTATACGACTCTTTTCATAAGTGTACTTAAAATGATACGACAAAAGTTTCCATTTTTTCAAGGTTTCATCTTGAATTTTCCCATATTCGACTTCGAATGTGATAATTAGAAATGTACGCCTTTCAGCACCGAAAATATGCCAGTCACGCGGAAAACAATGAGATAACGTATCATTAGGCTAATGTCTTCACCACTTTGCCAGGGATGTTACTTTTTCCATCCATATGACTGTACATGTATCAGTGTAAAGTGCATGAGGCAAATACGATTAATTTGCTAACTTGAACGACCAACAATATTTAATGAAGATAATCATACGAAACACAACACTGAAGCGAATACCCTTGAGGAAAAACGAACTATACGACGAATCATTATGAAAACTAACACTCATTACACACACGTACTACACACACATTCTCTTATTATAGCAATAAAAAACGACCTGTGATAGCGTGTTCTCAATCAGCTGTTCTCAAGTTTTTTCTTGACATAAATAGTGGCGCAGTGTTGCCGCATCATACGGTTTTTGAATATTCCCTTTTCTTAAGGTCGTTCGTGGTTTGATAATTTTTCAATAATTTTGAAAACGAAATTCGCGCACGATTCTGCTTTCAAGTAATCCATATTCTTGAATTTTTCCATTCATTTCATCAATATGAAACAAATTCATTATCTTCATTCAAAATTTTTACGACGAACTGATTTCTTCACTCTTTTTTTTGGTAATATACGATATTATTCGCTAGAAAAATATGGAAATTTTTTCAATAATAATTATCAAAGTCACCCAATATGATGAAGTTCGAACGTTACTTCACTTTTTGCTCATTATATGTTGTACAGAAGAAAAGTATTCATGTTTGGATATGAAGTAACTACCTAACTACACCTACACAGTGATATAAAAGAAAATTGCTAGAAATAAACAATTTCATTTACATCATAAATAAATTATATTACGTTCAATAGTCATATAGAAAACGTGAATTATCAACTGATAAGCGTGCAAAGCTCTACCATCAGTTCAAGATAAGTAATCAAAAAACTATAATAAATAATTATACAATAATGTAGAGAAACCAACCAACCCCACATAAATATTCAAGGCGATAAACTGTATAGAGGCTAGAAGCAATAGCACGATGAACAGAACGACGAAATAAATGCCTCATGGAAATTCACCGTCAAGTATGATGTACTATGAACCTTTTAATCATTACAAGAAAAGTAAACTGAAAGACTAAATTTGTAAGTACATATTAAATGATTGAAAATATTCTCAAACCAACGCATAATGTAAGTATTCCAAATTCACTACTAATCACCAAAAAACTGATCATTCTGCCATACAAATTCGATCAAAGTCAAAAATGTCCCAGTTATTTTGTCGTGTTAACTTCAAATTTAGTATCATGAATTCAAACGCCTCACCGAATAGTATTCATTGCTTTATCCACTCTGATAATATAACCCTGAGTCAGATCACAAACGAATGATGCAAGAATGAGGTAAAAAATTGATACATTAGGATGATACCAAACGATGATTCGATACGAAAATCAATTTTCAAAAATAATTCATAGAAGTGGAAGAGTAAGTTACGACATAATATGCAAATCATCATGATGCAAACTGCACCAAAGATAAGAAGACTACGGTTATCGTACCAGCTAGAACAACTTCAGAAGGCAAATATGATGTTGAACTAGGGTTGAACTAACTGCGAAATGACATAGAATCATCAATAAAAACGATAGAATTGCTCATTACCAATAATATAAATCATTGTACGGCGTAATTTCGGTGCTTCCGAATGTACTTAATGATGGGTAATACTTACGGATATTTTATCTTTAGATGAAGCCTTATCATCGACGGTTTTTGATTTATTTTGCTTGTCATTGGTAGAAATACTTTCTACACACTTTTCACCACTCTTATCGGGTCCTTTAGGCTCAATATTCAAGACAGGTGATGGTGCCATCTTGAATACGATGTATACAAATTTATACTTTGATATTTCACATCGTCAGTATAATCTTATTGTCTCTAGTATATAATATGAAACACTTCCGCACACGATATAATTTAAGTTATAACCAAAAGAATAGAAAATGTTCAACATAAATTTTGGATACCATCCTTTGTAACCATCCACCACCACAACCGACAGCGAACTTGTGAACGATTATTTCCGAATTTTACGATTTGGGCGATTTGATCCGACTTTTCGCGTCACGCTTTGAAAGGCATACCCAATAAATCTCAGGGCCTGAATGAAAGTTTGAAAGCTTTTATGAACAAACTGCTGCTTGCCTGCAAATGCAGTTTTTTGTTTTTTCCTTTTTTCATTTTATTTTCAGCATTTTTTTCAAAATTTTAATTATAATTGAATTCTAAACGCTAATGAAGTCAACATTTATCAAGATCATGCAGGTAGCTGGGTATTTGCTTTGGTATTTTGACTATTTTTTGTAAATTTTTCCTGTGTGGTGAATAGCGATACTACTATTCAAAAATATAAGCTTTCAGTTTGAACTAAGCAAAAATTTTGTCACTGGACCACCCGGCTACCCGGACTACCAACCATGAACCATGTCATGCCGTCATGGTCATAAAAAATCATTTTGCAATAATTAATTTTGCATTTTGGGAAGTTCAAGTTTTGACATTGTCTTAAAAGCTTCAACTTTTTTGAACATAGAATTTCGAAAAGTTCAGAATACTCAAGTTATAATTAAAATAATAAAATAATTATTCGAGATGTGAGTAGTTCTTTTGCGAATTTTCGTATTAAAATGTACTTTTACTTGCTATTTTACCCAATTTTGTCTTTTCCCGTTACTGATAAGAAGTAGAATGATAATTTGTACGATGTTCTTCCAGGGTATTAGAATTCTTCAGAAACATTTTCGGAGTTGCGTCAACTTTTGTCAAATTTCCGGTCGTCAGAGCCGATGATGACGACGACGAAGAAAACGCTCTTGAAGATCCCTTAACTGGTCTAAGAGTAAGTAACTTCACTTGTGTTTGTTGAACTATTTCTTAAATGATACAAACGATTTCAAAAATTACGTTGATGAATTTTATTTGAAGGCTAATTGCCAGAAAACTGAAAAAGGACAAGCCTTGATCAAAAGATTAGAAGAATGTAATGCTAGAGTCAAGTCGAGAAAACATACTCTTGAAACTTGCGAAGAAGAAGTGCATGATTTAGTCCATTTTATCGACCACTGTGCTGCTAAAGATTTATTTAAATACTTGAAGTAATATTTCATTATTGTACTAAATAGGTTTCGAATAGTTTTTGGAGCATTTACAATGTTTTCCTAAAAGTTGTACATATTAAAAGATTATTACTGTTTCAACTTCGTTTAGTGCTTGTTATTTACGTAATAATGGATTACCTACATCAAAACGAGTAAACATTATCCACTCGAAGCGAAGTTCTTGTTGCTGTACTTATCTTTGCTGAAGGGAAATCACATATTTTGTATTTAGAAGTTTGAGATGATCAAAAATGGAATGGATGCAATTAGAGTTCATCTACTTCATCCTATACTACTTTCCTGACAGTATGGAAAGTTGGAAACGAATTGCTAAATATCAAGATATCGTTAACAAATTTAGAGGTGTTTTTTTAACAGAAAAAAACTACACCAAATGAAAAATTGGAACTTTTATTTCGCGTAACATGAGCGATAAGAATAACATGAGAAAATAGTAACAATATATTAGTTAAAAAAAATAATAACAATTCTATACGGGCTATAATCTGGAAATTATTTCGATATGGTGATGAAAGATGATTTATGGAAAGATCAAAACGCAAACTCTAATTATAAAAATAAATACGGATCAGTTTTTTAAAAAAAGGCAACTGAAAATTCGCAGAGAAAAAATTTCTGAAAAACAGCTCGAAAGTATGAAAAATGCGCCCACAACACTTTTTTTTTGTTCGGTAATAATTGGAGTCTCCTCACAACGTTTACTTACAGCAAAATTAACCTGAAAAAAGCCATAAAGCTTTCTTAAAAGAACAACAGTTTTCTCCTGTAGAAGGAAAATCGCAATCCCGAGATCGTTTTGCATACATATCCCTAGGTTGGTGTCAATATCTCAGTATTTTTCGAAGTAATCAATTATAACATGATAACATTAGGTACGTACTACGTTTATAGAATACTAAACTTTAAAAAATAATAATAAAAAAAATGTAAAAAAAGTGGGTATTTATAAAAAATGATATAAATATTAGATAATGCTCTATAATATATTTCTTCATCAATTAAGTGAGTAGTTTCCTTGTAATACGTCAAAACACGTAATACAAACCCTCACTGGTTTATTTTGGTTGTACTTCAAAATTGGTATATCTCTCGCAGCACATTTGCTGCATAGTAGTCGCCCACAGTGTCGACTGAAAAAGCAAAAACGAAGAAAAATGTTAATATTTTGATTTGAAAATGTCTACTATACCGTGCATTTATAGAATTATCAATTAAATACCAATGGTGTTTTCTCATAGTAATAGTAAATTTAGTATCACATTCTTGACAGGTTTCTCCTTCCACCCAAGGAGGTTCTTTGGAAAGTTGATCTAGTAACCTTGAAATGAAAGTTGGTATAATAATAGTCAAATTATAATCAACAATTTACTTGAATATTTATATCATACCTATGCAATAATTGCTTAGTGGCAACTTGATAATTGAATATCGTCGTTCCTTCTTTGTTCATTGCACCTACCGAAGCTCCTGCTTTGACTAATGTTCGGCACAGGTTACCATTACCATTCATATATGCCAGAATTAACGCTGCACATTAACCAACATTAATAAATATTTTTGCAATAGATGTCTAAAAATTGCTATTTGTGCCTAAAATGAAACACACACCAGTATTTCCGAGAACATCGGGCGTATCTAAAGGATAATTCGGCATAAATTCGACAAATAATTCGCAAATTGACGAAGCATTGTCGCGCGCGTATTTCGCTAATAAATGTAAAGGTGTACGACCTCTCACATCCACAGCTTCGGCGTTAATTTGTGACTCGGAAAGAAGTTCTTTAACGGCATTTAAATGCCCTTCACGACAAGCAATATGTAGAGCATTGTTACCTGAAACGAAATAAATTTAATTTTCTACTTTCACATAGGTATTCAATTGAACAAATGATGGCAAACCTTCATGATCACAGGCTTCGTAATCGACACCACTACTTAAGAGGGCAGATATAACCGGAGCATGGCCGGCTCTACTCGCAATGTGCAAAGCGGTTTGTCCCGTGGCATCTCGGTCATTTACCTAATACATTTTTAATAAATTTAAAAATATTTTCGAAAAAATAGCGCTCATTTTATGAAATTAGAACGCTACATTTCAGAAGACAATTATATTACCATGAACTTACTCTAGCTCCGGCTAATATTAAGCTCCGAACTAACATTTCATTGCCGTTTTTAGCGGCTAAATGTAATGGAGTAGTTTGCTCTGAGTCTTGTACACGCGAATTCACGTCAACTTGTATCGAAAGTAAAAATAAAATACTTTCGATGTCGTCTTTTTGAATCGCCATGTGTAAAAAGTTACGTCCTTTGTTGTCAAACTGCGATGAGAAAATTTGCGAGAATTTCAAATTGGAAGTGAAAAAACTTCACAATTGGCAAAACTCGGTATACCTGTTCAGCAGCAGTTGGTAATTTTTGTAAAATAGCTTGCGCTGCTTTATCATTTCTACAAGTGAGAGCTGTGGCAAACGGTGTCAAGCCAGATTTATCCCTTTCAAGGAGAGAAACGTCGATGGCCGGATGACATAATAATAAATTAATAATGGCAGGATATCGATTGTAAACTGCGATATGAAGTGGTGTTTTAAATTCTGCATCCTGCAACGTACAGTTTATACGTTAAACTGAAAAACTTGACAGAAATAAATTATCCATCAAAAATTAATACTTTCAAATTGACATCAGCCCCGTGTTCGATTAAAGCCTGAACCGTCGCTTCTAATCCCCATGAACAACATAAATGAAGAGGAGTTTGTAGATCAAATGCCTCATCACCACCACGGCCACCAGGGCCAGGGCGTCTTGGAGTATTAAGATCGCAACCGCTGAAAATAGAATTAATCGGGAAATTACACGTATTAAATTTTTAATAACTTCAAACACCAGACGAGATCAAAATTAAATTTACCTCTGAATTAGAAACCTGGCAATAGTTTGATTATTTTCATCGATTGCTTTATGTAGCAATGTTTGAATACATCCATCGGGACCTTCGTGCCAACAGTCAGTATCCACACCATATCTAGAAATGATTTGTTGTTAAAGTATTCATTCATCAGTTATATTTCTTCATTAATAATATGGCAATCGCTTACTTGACCAGAATAGAAGCTATTTCCTCTAGACCAGAAGAGAGAGCAACCCATAGTGGACAGTCACCTTTTTCATCTGTCACCGACATATCAACTCCTTTCTTACATAGATCTTCAACAATCGGTGCAACTCCATATTGAATAGCTAATTGTAAAGGTGTCAAATTATCTTGAGTTCTACATGGAATAATTTGAAGTAATGATCTCAAAAATACTATTGTGATAAAAGCATCAAAGAATAAACTCACTTAGCATCTACATTCGCTCCCTGATTGAGTAAGAATAATGCAGTTTTCGAATCTTTTTTTAAAATTGCTTGATGAAGTAATGTTAATCCATCGCCATTTCTGATATTCACGTCAGCACCAGCTAAAATGAAAAATCAGATAAATTTATGTTTAAAATCTAATCGATTAATTCATTATACGAGTACATACCTAAAATCAATTCTGGCACTAGTCGTTGCATATCCATAGCAACAGCCAGAGACAGTGCAGAATCGCCTTTGGAATCTTTATGGTTCAAGTTGAGGAAAAATCCATTTTCAGTTTTGTTCTCTTGAGTGGAGGCTAAAACGCAATCAAAAATTAAGACTCTTAACAAGGTGGTACATACAAATAGAAATGTTGACCATACCACTGTACTCCAGCATAGCGCGAACAGCATCTTCTTGTCTGTTCAAAATTGCTGTTTGAATGGGAGTGAGTCGATAAGAGCTACTAACAACATCTTCGACTACACCCAGGCTTTCAGGTGGCAGTGTTGGTATGTTTGGATTCGCACCGCATTCCAGTAACCGGGTAATCAAATTAACCAGACCTCTTTCGCAAGCTACGTGGAGAGGTGTTTCACCCTACATCATGAATAAATCGTTTTTTTTTTCTTCAAAAAATTAAGCAACACAGTATTTTCATAATTTTTCACTCCATTTTAATGAACTCGGCGGAGGGGATTCTTTCAAGCAAACCAATACTTACTCGTCTATTGGTATGATTCACATTGTTCGCGTGGGAACATATAAACAATGCCGCATCTTCCAACCATTCATCAGTAACAATATGTAACAGCGAGTTTGAACTTTGCGAATAAATCTGTAAATAATTAAACACCACTCGATTAAATCGTATCAGCAGGTAGGTAGACTATGGGCTAGGCAGGTACACACAAATAGAATGTTCCTTGTCATTCAGTATTCTTACCGGATTAGACTGGGCTCCTTTTTCAACTAATCTAGCAGCGAAACTATTCGTATTTACTAGCTTTCGAGTGCTAATCAAGGCGAAATACAATGGAGTATGTCCTTCGAGTGTTCGAGCATTTAAATCGACCTTATCGTGAGAGAGTAGCAAACTAAATAATTCTTCATTTCTTGCCATCACAGCTAAATGTAACGCGGTGCTGAAATCGAACATAATGCGTAATTTTAATTAATCTCCATTCATTCAACAATTTGTAAAGACTCGACGTCGTCGATTCCGTTAATTAGTAATGAGGTGTGACGTTATGTAACCCAATTAATCATTAATTTATATTCTCAAAACGGTGTTTGGTTATCGTTTTATTAATTTCAATAAACTATAAAATGTACAAATAATTTTCTACCGGATGCATAGGTATGTATCACCAAGCCTGCATTGATAATTTTTTTCATGATAATGATGACTCATTTTACTGTCATAATTTTTTCCCTTTCCACGATCACTTTTGATTTCCAAGAAATCTCTTTTATTGAACAGTTCTGCGTGTTTTGAACGGGGCATTCAAAGAGTAGATGTTTCATATTATCATTATGGCTGTACTTCATACAGGGTGTTCGGCTTCGTCGAGTGGTCAGCCAGACTTAAAATTTGGTTGTAATCCAGCACGACTAACCAAAAACATCGTGTAGGTCTAGGTATATGTGTTATGCACATGCACACATGGTGCCTTAGTTGGAAAATTAGGGAGCTACAAAGCTTTGAAAATCAACATTTTACCAAGCAAAATCGGATGGCAACAATGGGTTCAAAATTTTTTCCACATTGGCAGTATGGATAGCACTTCGAAAAAGCAAAAGAAGTTCTAATCACATTGCGATGCCTATCTTTGAAATTATGTAAAGAAGTTACAGAAACAAGGAATTTCTGTCAAAAGTATTGCCTACCTCAAATTATTACAATGCACTGATGCTACATAAAAAAGACGTCAATTTTTGAGAGGAACAAAAAAGTAATGTCAAAAGTTTGCCCATTTTTGAAAATATCGAAGCATCACCGAATTTTAAACGTCGAAAATACTGATTTTCATAGCCCTCTAACACCTTCATTTTGAAAGACAGGCAAATTTGCTACATAATTATTTTAGTTCCATTCAAAAAGTTAGAACTGTTTGATGCGCCGTTTTGACGAAATTGAAATTTTGAAATTTTTATCGACTATTGAACTTTCAAAATTCAGATAGACACTTGGTGCACTTATTTTTTAAAGTGGTACTCAGTTACATCCTTAATTTCAAATGTGACATATCCCTCGCCAGACACTCATACAGAGAATTGTGAGCTACTATGTACTTATAGGTGGATAACTGAACCTCCTTAGTTACTCCTCAATACATACGTAATATTTCATTGGCTTGCACGTAAATTACGATTTCCTACCCTTTTCCTTCAAATAAATAGGGATTTATACTTACTATCCCTGATTATTAGGCAAATTGGGATCCAGTCCTTTTTCAAGTAAAGTTTTTGCAACAGAATTCATCACATTCAAACTATCATCCGGACTAGTGTCCGGTGACGAAGAAGCAATTAGGTGTAAAGCAGTATCTCCACGATCCGGAGTTATGGTAGAAATTGACGCATTATTATCTAATAGGAAACGAGCAGCAAAACCATCACCTAAACAAAAAAAAAATAACATCGTCAATTTTTCATTTTTCAACAGTTTAAAATTCTAGAGGTTTACCAAACATTACCTCTTTCCACTGCTCGTAGAAAAATTGTCCATCCTTTTGAATCCCTAGCATCCGGATCCGCATGATGTTCAATAAGAGTTCGAGCAATACTGCTTTGTTTATCTTTTAGGGCCAAATCGAGTGCCAAATCTCCTCTACTGTCTAATTCGTTCAACAATGTTGATAACTGAAATTACCAATACCAATAATTGAAGAAATTATAATAAAATTATAGTGGTAACATACCTATATAAATACGTAAGTATGCCGCAAGTCACATTAGTAATTTTATCTTATGAGACCTTGTCAATCTATTGTGGGTCTAGGTTTCATCCTATTGAAAATTTATTACCTACAAAGAATTTTTTTTATCCTAGAATGCCTGCTGTACAGATTGCCCAAGGACCATTTCTTTAAATTTCAGATATAACTAACAAAAAATGTTGGCGCCTACTTTAAAAATTGAAGGGGCAAAGGAAAAATCAAGTTGAGAACATTTTTTTTTACTGGGTGTGGGTATATTGGTAGAAGTAAAAAATTGGACATTTTTTACAGTGTTGAAATTTTGTTTCAAGTGAATTGATATTTTTAAAGTTAAATACCTCCTCGCAGCTCCTTCCTTTTCAAATACAGAAAAATTTCTCTCAGTTCTTTTGTTTCTCTCAAAGAGTCGCGCTCATTAAATGCATTGTCATAACGGAATTTTCATGTCTCGTTAGTACCCCTTAATAAATTTTGAAGGCAACATCTTTGACGTGAATTTCTTCTTGCTGTAACTCCTTCTACTTCAAAGATAGACATCGCAATAAAATAAGTTTTTTTTTTTTCAATATTTTGAACTAGATAGGTAGTAGGTACTATACTTAATTGGTGGTGTCGGATTGATGCAGTTCTGCCAATTGTTAATTTTAAAAGCTTTGTAACGACTTCGTTTTCAAACTTGAGTGAAAAATCTCAATAATAGAAAATGTTCATTTTTTAGTACCATACAGTATACTCGTATATTACATGCTCGAACGATTTTTTTTTTCAAATTTTAGGCATCAAAGAAGTTTTGAAAGGTCCTCCCCGTCCAGGCGTCCAGCATGTATAAACCTATACCTAATAACTGCTGGAAAGACATTATTCGATAGTCAACGAATATAGTCACTTTTTGTATGTATTTGTAGGTATGTATTTAGTACCCGGAAGTATAATGAAAAATACATCTCAATACAGATATGATAGTAAAAAAAAAATACTTCACACTTGTAGGATAACAATAATTGATAATGATGTTATAATTCGTAAACAACTGGGCATTGTATGCTACCTAAGTATTTGTGTGGGTGTTTTTTTTTTTTGTCATATATGTTTGTATGTATCAAAGTAATTAATTATAAAATAAATAATACATGTTAGTGTAGCGTAAGGCACTATACTTAATCTTACGCTTAGTGGTAATAAAGATTAGATAGGCACTTTGATAGGTCTAGGTAGTAGGTATCTAAATAATTCAAGGTGTTTGCAGATGCCAAAACCACCCATGTGGTGACCCGATGTGAGAAGTCGAAATATGCATAAGTTATAAATTTCGCTTTCATTACTTATTAGTCATTATGTAAGAAACACGAAAGCATTTCGCGACAATAAACTCGCTAAAAAATTGATCCTAAAAAAAGATCACGAAAATAACTCGTACGAAGAAAACATAAAACACATGTTGTATGCGTTGCATATTGTTGCAACTCGAGTTCTGTAGCAACGAACGATTATTACCAGGTTTCTGCGCGTCTTCTTAATTTGTCGCAATTTTTAATTTTTCGATACGCTTCATATCACAATGGATCAGACAACGATAACTAATTTTTGTCCGTAATATAATCGTATCAAACGATAAAACCATCAAATCACTGTCGTCCTGAACAATACTCGAGAAATTCGAGAAATGAATTATAACGCGGTAATTGGTTGCTCGTCATCTTGATTATTACGGTAGTGGAAAAATGGCCCAATTTATCGATTTTTTTTCTCACTGGAGTAACCTAATTAGGTAGCATTTACGAAGTCGACAAATGAGTGAAAAATTTATACAATGTGGAATGCTGTGGGCACTTGGGCAGTGGCAGAAGTTCATAACACACTTAACATGTGAGCAAGAACAGAATACAATTAGTTTAGTGTTTTAAAAAAGTGCACTCGTAGCTATTCAACCAAATCATTTATTAATAGACTAAAACAATTCATTTTAAAATAACAAATTCTTATAGTCTCATAACCAATTCGAATCTAAATTCTACATTCTCAAAATAACGAAAAATTCCATACAAAAATGTACAATACCGAATTCTTTCAAATTTCTTCTTTACTCCGCCCTACATCTCTTCTCCAACTCTCATTAGCTGCTAGCCGTATAATACGAATTTTAATCCAGATTGATCACAGCATCATCAGATCATCTTATTCTCATTAGGGGGTAAAAATTGAGTAATCCGACGCGAATGACCTTATAAACGCAACAGCAACGCAGGCGCATCTACCACACAAATTCCCCCTACCATCTCGGAATCCGTTAACATCACACGAAAGTAAACTTGTCTGCATCGGCGACAACCAATGAGTCAGTCTTAGTATAAGCTCCTTGAATTGGAGTAGTGAGTAAGCGACTAGTTAAAACGTGTCGATGGCAAATTCAATATTACGAATATTTTTTCCGTCGAAAAATTGATTTCAAATTTCAAAATGAGATGAAAATTATTTCAAAGTCTAATAACCATGCTAAATTAATTTTTTTCCCACCTTCGAAACTACGGAACGTAAAAAACCTAGTCATTTTTCATTTTTTTGTAAATTGGTTATTTTTTTATAGTGGTCCTTTGACCATTTTGTGTGTTAATCAAGTTCACAGTTCGCGTGATGGAAGTACGACTAATTGTAAAACTTCTTTTATTCAATTTCGGTAAGTGCTAATTTTGTACATAGTAACGGCGGGTTTACCGATTATGGTTCATTGTACTTGTAGCTTTACTTCTTCCCTTGCCCTTTCACTGCCCTTTCTATTCGTGTAATATATGGCTTTTACGATTTTCCAACATGTTCGAGCATCGATTACAATGATTAATTACAGAGTCTTAAAAAATATCTCGCCAATAAACGTACGATGCTAAAAAAAAATCTCAAGCTGCTGATGCTTCTTTTCGGAACAAACCGAGCGAAGTTGGGATTAGTCATAAGTCTGCGGTCTATTTTTCTACTACTATTTTTTTTTCTTCTTAAACAATACGGCCGAGCACTGAAACGATTTCTGTTGAGATAAAAAAATTGTATGTGCTTCAAATATGGAAAAAAACTGCCATCACCTCCAGCTTGAAGCTAATCTCGAAAAATATGTCAAGGAACTCGGTAAAAAGCAGACGTGTTTTTGCGAGTTTTACCTATATGTAAGGTACTACAGTTGATAAGCAGTAGGTGAGATACTTCATGTGCTGTCCACTCTTGGATTATTGTACAGATATAGAGAAATAGGTAAGGTACATACAATCGGTAACGGTCTGATTTTTTGATAGGTACCTAATACAATACTTATTAGAATACATACACCAACCAGAATATGAATTAGACGTTTACGTTCTGATGATGCTAATTTCTTAATTGAGTGTTCACTTTGATGTACGAATAATTTATGCCATAAATATTTACATGCTTATAATATTTAGTTAATACAATGGCGTCAATGGCCCATTGCGTAATAAAATGACGGCATGCATTCATCTATCGTCCAACCCAAAAAGCACTGTTATCTATTATTTGATACGTAGGTCGTGTTTTTTAAACAGGGACCGGCCTGCCAGTTAGCAAACCATACGTATAGAGGCGTAGATCTACCTTAATTTTTGATAAGGAGGAAAATATTTTTACAAACTACGTTCGTATGAAATAATATACCATTGATCATCACTCAACATTGTTTTTGCACTACCTGAAAAATAAGTTTCATTTGTATCCAAAATACGCGTCATAAATTGACTATTCCTCGTTTCTTTACTCTTCAGTCTTCAGTGCTCAAGGGAACAGTCATAGGGAATAATTTATAAAAAAAAAAAATTGAAAAAATTGAAAAATAGATAATATGATTCGGGTCACGTAAGGTACGTATTTATGAGAAAAAATTTTCAACGGCACGCTAATTAGTTCATTTTTGAACGATTTGCTTTCATTTGATAATGAACTAGAGTTTAGAATAGAAAGGCATCGTAGTCGTTTTCGGGTTATTGACGTCAGTCCGATTATTCAGCAATACCATAGTATCAAAATACGCATCGGAATAGAAACGACGACGTGTTGACGGAAGGATGCAAAATGCGTATAGACGGACTGACGAAGCTCCACTAATGTACCTAAAATAATAATTCATTGTTCTTTAATCCATTGTGACAAAAGAAGTCCAACGAACGGAAATGATTCGCCAAGAATTTTGCATTTAAAAATTCTTTTCAAATTGTTAAGTGAATTTTTTAATAAAAATTCTGCCTATTGCTTTAGGCTCTGATTTAGAAGTAGGGGACAGGATGACTTCTAGTCATATTTTTGGACTTCTAGGCCTTAAACATGATGATTTAGTCATGTTACAGTTGCTGTATAATTATGTATTCTACTAGGCCTCCATTACCGAATGAAATGGATTAAATGAAGACAAACTTTCTGTATGGGGTCCCCCTAGGAGGTGGTAACGTAGCATAGAATTTTTGAAGCCTTAATTTGAAATTAATTTGCGGTGAGGCCCTTTTTTGGGACTTCTGAAGAGGTCCTAAGTAACGAAATTATTTGAAATTTGTACCAAAGATGAGAATCCTCATCATCTCAAACTTATCTAAATTTCAGCTTTATAAGTCATCCCCACCCTATTTTATGAAAAAAAAAGGGGTTTTGGTGTCATTTTTTCACGTGCATGGTGATCGGGTCCCAAGCATCCAAAATGGTCCAACGGTCCCAAAATTTCACGGTAGATTCAGTTTATATCTCTGATGTGTTCTTTGTGAGTTTCGATTTCATGACCCCTTTTTGACCCTTGTGTAGGGTGTAGGGTCAAAAATCACAAAATTACGTGTTTTGGCTTACTTTTAGTACCTTATTGATTAGCTCATAGCTCAAACCAGTGACGAATCTGAGAGGAAAAAGAATAGGGAAGTCAGAAAGTTGATACATTACAGGGTAACTTTTTCAAAGGGGGGGGGGCTGTTTTATAGAATAAATTAAAAATTCGATTTCTTTGAAAAAATGCACTACTTTTTAAAATTTGTGTGATTTTCAAAAAGTATTGAGTTGCCAAAATTCCAAAATTTTGAAAAATTATCAAAATTCTCAAAATCGCTGAATTTTTTTAAATTCTCTAATTCGCAAAAATTATTGATTTGACTGAAAGTACAAAATTTTAAAAAGTCGTCATTTTTTACAAAATTTTCATTTTTTTATGAACTGACAAATTTTCAAAAATTATTGAATTTTAAAAAATTTTCAAATTTCTAAAAATTGTAATTTATTCAAAAAATGCAATATTTTCAAAAATTATCAAATTTCTCAAAATTGCTGAATTTTCTA
>FIZV01016906.1:0-11642 GCA_900050545.1 Trionymus perrisii | reverse complement strand
AAGCGTTCTACGAAAAAAAGTAATAGAACCAAAGTTGTAGAGAATTAAATTTCCTTTCCGTAATAAGTCATCAGATTTTTTCTAGGACGCATATTTCGAAAGTTATTTTCAAAAAACGAATTACATTGTTTTTTCAACAAAAATATGTTTTACTCCTGTTCTAGTGGACCAATCTTCACCAAAATTTAATCAGCTCTTGTCCTAACCATGATGAACCTACTGTAAAATTTTCAGCTCGATCGGTTAACTTTTACTCGAGTTATCGTAGCACATAAAATTGTTTAGATTCGGAAAAAAAAATAAAAAAGACAAAGATACCAGCTGACTGCAATAGCGGACCATTTTAAAAAAAATGTAGTCCGCTAAAAACAAACAAATACTTACTTATTTTTCAAAATAATAATTTAGAAAATTTATTACAAATTTGCGAGTAAGGAAAAACCACCTGAAATTGCCCTCATCCCTTAACATAGCCACCTCCCTGATCTTGGCTTTTAATGATGCCATTCATGACCTTTTTTTTTTGGTCAAGTGGAAAAAAAAACTGTAAAATTTGTTTCAAAATGACTTTTGAAAAAGTTCATTTCAAGGACCATTCAATGCTATATTATTATTTAAAAAAAATCTTTTGAAAAATATTTGTTTGTTTTTTAAAAATAAACAGTTTATTTTTTGAAACGTGTTTTCATTTTTTTTCAAAAATAAGTCAATTTTTTTTCATCTCAAGATTTTCAATTACCTATTCAATATATTTTTTCAAACAAAAGTTTTAAAATTCTCAAATATGTTGAAAAAATGAATTTTTGATCATTTAAAAAATACATTTTCTTCTTCCTTTATTGAAAAGAAAAAAAAATTACAAGAACTTTGTGGGAAATGAAAATTATAATGTTTTATCATCATTTGCAAATTACGTTAACCAATGTGAAACTAAAAATTTTAGTAAAATATTCGCAATTTTGAGCTTGCGGAATTTCTGCTGTGCAAGACTACAGCTACAAATATTTTTTCCATCAATCCCAATTTTTCATACATAGAAGCGCATTTTGATAGTGAGCCAAAAGAAACATTTAAAAAAAGCGTTTCAAGTTGTTTGTAATACTAAATGGTTCAACTGTAAGTACCTATTCACATTGTGAAGATCTTCCAGCAAGACAGCATTGCGAAATGATTTGCCTACCCAATTTGTGGAAGGAGCATGCATACATACCAGGCATGTAGTTTTGCTCGTATTGTGAAATTCGGCGACTGCTTTTTCCATTTTCTGAATTATTTTGAAAAATATGTATTTATGTTTCATTTTTTTTAAATTCTTTTGAAAACTAGGTATTTGTTTGTTTTTTCGAAAAGAGTTTATTCTTTTGAAAGGCGTATTCAATTTTTTTTTCTCAAAAAATGCAATTTTTTTCAATTATTCAACTTTTTTCACAAATAGAAGTTTCAATATTCTCAATTCTGTTGAAAAAATGAATTCTCGATTATTTTAAAAATAAATTTTCTTCTTCCTTCATTGAAAAAAAAAAAAAAATGCAAGAAATTTATGCGAAATGAAGATTATAAATAATTATTTTATCAATTATTATTAATTGCAAATTACATCGACGAATGTAAAATTAAAGATTTTAGTAAAATATTCGCAATTTCGAGCGTGCGGAATTCCTGCTGTGTAAGACTACATACAGAAGCGACCGAAACGAAAATTGTTTCCAACTGTTTGTAATAGGCAAACTATAGTAGGTGTACCCTATTCGGATCGAAAAAGAAATGTAAAAAAACGTATGCAAACCTCATACACGTTCATGTACCTTATTCGATCTCTGGCACAACTTTTACCCTAAACCGAGCAAAGGACAGCTACGTAACATGGAGAAATTTAATTTTTTTTTTTTTGGGCATTCGAGGGATAACCCTAAGGCGATTTTTGCATCGGCTACCGCAATTTAAAAACAATATAACTGCCATATAGTACGTAAAGTCGTATTATAAATTTATTACAACCTCAATGCGGGTGTAAATTTTAGCACGCTCATTTTATAGGTTTCCTTTGTATATATGCGTACCTTTTAATTAAAATCATTTAATAATTGCGAATTCCAGCCGTTAAATTGGCAATAAAAATCGCCAATATAAAATTGAAGAGCGAATTTGAAAAGATGCGCACGCAACTGGTAGAATGTACATCGGATAAGCGTCGACGTTTAGAATTGAACTCACACTTTTATTGAAGTCAGTATTCGCCGGTTCTTTATAGGCCCGCGGTATTCAAAGCTCGCGCGTGACTTTCTCGATTTTTAATACGAAAAATAAATGCAATTTTAGTAGGTTTAAGACGAAACCGAGTGGATCCATTATATAGATTTTTTCCAACCATTTATACGCGAATCAATTTTTAATCGAGTATTATCTCGTGTATAAGTTTAATTAATCGACTTAAGTATAAATAATTAATTTTTTTACCATTTTAACATTTCGCGAGTAACCATATTTATCTCGTTGTACTCTGATCGAGTACCAATTTTTAAATCACTTGTCGCGATAATTTTAACAACCATATTGCGTTATAATTATCGAGTAAATTTAAAAAAAAAAACTACGCTGTCCATTACGAAGATAAATTCGCGAAAGACACGCCCTCCGAGTTTAAGTTCACAAATATTTTAAAAGTTTTTTTGCAATATGTTTGCGCCTTTGACGTGCTCGCCATCGACATTATTCTCGAACTAGGGGTAAGTCGAGTTTTAATTTATTATTGTAATTTTAACCGTAATGTTTGACGGGCTAGAAATTCGCCCGATGTCGTCAAATTGCTAATAAAGTTGCATCTACGAGCTACACCAACTACTAAAAAGTCATTAACCGAGGTTTTGTCCCGGTCTGCGAGCCTGTGCGTGGCCCTTATTCTCTAACACTGACACCTACTTTCGCTCCGATTTCAGTTTAGCGCAAAATAAATGAAAAGTATAATGTAAATGTACCTACGATTTTCCAACCACCATCCAACCGTTTCTTCAGCTTTCAAGCTCATTGCCATTTTTCAACGTTGAATAATGAAAATTGAGCTGCAACTTTAAACAGCTTTTGTACGTCGAAAAAAAGTTATCAGATTGAAAGTCAGAATGAAACCGAGCGATGAAAAAATTCTTTGAAAAAAACTCGCATACAATTAGCAAATCTCATCTGACCAGGCTTGAAGGGAGGTAGCAAAAAACCAGACGAAGACTACATTCTGCAGGTTGCCGGCGTCGGAGAAAAAAAATGAAAGTTAATTAAGTATTTAAGTTACTCCGGTGAAACGAAAACATCGTTATCTTGTGCACTTTCGAAATAAACGTGCTAAAGTTGCACCGCTTCGAATACGAGGTAAAAAAATTTGCAACTTTTTAGACAGGGGAATAAGCAAAGCGAGCTTTTAAATGAGATACCTACCTAGTACCTACCTCATTAATGAAAATATGCTTATTGAAAAAATTCTCTCGCGTACGTATACGAATCGCTCGTGTTGAAAAAATTGCCTTTTTGTTGCTACTCCGAGATCAATTTGACCTCTATTTGTCGATTATACCTAGCGGAAAAAATTCCATTTGTTAGATTTGTCGGCCGACTCTTTTCGATACGTAAAGAATATCTACCTATACGTGAAATTCGATAAGGCACCTACGTAGTAATTTTTTATTATAATTTGGGTGCGATTCCGAGTCGATTCTTTTTTTTTGAACCCATTTGATCAACGACGTAGTTATAGCGAAAAAGTTAAAATGAAATCACCTTTAGGTTTAATTCTTCGCGATATTGCAGGTACATTTGAAATTGAATTTAAAATATACCGGCCTCGGTATTAATGTAACATTTGAATGATTGAACTTAATTAAGGTGTTGTCTTTTGAATTGGATTTTGTTTCACGCGAACGGTGTTAAATTAAAAACGTCAAGACGAGGAAATGATTTAGAAATAAGTTATTTATTTTCACTTTGATAAAATACAAAAGCAGCGCGGCAATTTTAAACGAAAAACTTTGACTAATTCACTCGCCGACTTGTCGTATCATTAGCTACGTATATCTGAATCAATTTTATAAATTGTTTGACGTGAGTGTCAGAAACCAAATGAAAGCATAAAGGAAAAGGAGAAAAAAAAACAGGAAAAGGTTCGCTGTCGCATGTGCTCGTACTTCTCTCAAGAAGAAAAACTTTTTAAAAACGAAAATGCCTAATAAAAGAGAAAATTTCGTCGTCGCGATGACAAATTTTTGATTAATTTCTTTTCAAATTACTCGGAAATTTTTACAGATTACGTTGATTATAACTTCGTCGTACACTGATATCGTATACTTACTGCACAGTGGGGCAAAAGGTAATTTCAACTGGGCAATTGACAAAAATCTGTATTTGTAGGGGGAAAAAACTTGAAAGGAGTCAACTGCTATGTAGTACTTTTGGCTGCCGAATTCGAATTGTTTCTTATTTCGCAAATTTACCCGTTGAAAAGCCCCTCAGTCTCAAATTTTAGCCAAAAATACTCAAAATTAGAGATCAATTTGTGATAAGAGCATGAAAGCCGAAAGTTTTTTTTTAGCCAGCGTATCCGAATTGTTCATTGTTTTGAAAATTTACCCATCGAGAGCCCTCCAGGCTCAAATTGAAGTCAATTTTCACATACAATTTCATACAGAGTGTTCCAGGGTATAAGTAAGGTCTTCCAACCAGAAACACATTCTAATTCCATGTCAGTTAGTTTGCCTACCCTCTAAGCAGCAGGAGCAAAGTTATCGCTTTGGATAAAAAATTTTTTGTTGGGCATTTTTGAGCTTGCATTATTGGAGTGCCGTAACTGGTATAACGTTGCACTCTGTGATGATGGATATAAAATTTCGTCTGGAATTTTTTCATGTGCTTGACCACCTGGCCAGGTGGATAGGGGAAGCTGTACGGGTCAGAATATTTGAAAATACGGGTTCAAAAGTGATTGATTTTTTTGACATTTTTCAAAAAATCATGAAATTTTTTCCCATTTACATCTTATTTTTATTCTTGTTTCCAAATGAAAAAAGCTCGAGCTTTCCAATGGTGCAAAACCTGCCCCTTTATCTCTATTGGTTGAAGAGTTATTATGTTTTCATTTCCGTAAACTAACTACATGGGAAAATATTAATTTTTTCACTTTAAAAAAAATTATAATTTCATGAAAAGTCAACTCAGGGGGGTGGGACTTGCACCATTGAAAAGCTTGAACTCATTCTTCAATAAAATGTTCAATATTTTGTAGGTTACCATATTTTTTTTTCTTTCTGAAAATTTCAAAATTTTTATTTCATCAACTTGAAGTTTTCAATCATATTTTTGGAAGAGTAAACTTCTAGCTTTTCAATGGTGCAAGTCCGACTCCCCCACAACTTAATTATTTACAAAGGTGACGCAAGCTCAAAAATGCCGAAAAAATCAAATACGAGAATTTTTCTAATTTCATAACTTTGCCGCTGCTGCCTAGAGGGTAGGCAAATATATTTACATAGGATCAGTATGTGTTGCATAGTTTCTGCTTGGAAGGTTTTACTTCTACCTTGAAACACCCAGTATATTTTTTCCATCTTGAAATGCTGGTAGAAAATAGTCCCAAAAAAATGTCTCTACAACTACGAAATGAGACACAATCGCATCAGTACATGGAATAGCAGTTACAATGGAAGCATAATTATGATAAAAACTACATATTTTTGTGCACCTTGTTACGCATGTTGTCGTGGCTGCTATGAAGGCGTGTCATCAAATACAATCCGGGCATTTTTTTAAACAAATGTCCATTGCTACTTTAGCACAATTGTTCTAATATTTTGGTTGATTTTGATGTTGTTACTGAAATAATTTTTGTCCAGCCAGAGTCATCATCTTGCCTCACGGTGCGGTGTACTCGTGTATTCTCCTTTCAAGAATCTGTTTACAAAGGCTTGATTCAATCTGGAATTCTAATCGTGTATGTTGACGCGGTTTCAACATTGCACTCGAAAACGTTGAATTGAAAGTTTTATAAGTTTGATTTGTTACCTACATGCAAAAGAATATGTATATCCACGACGCGAATCCGAATCAAACGGTTATGGTGGAAAATCTTTTGTATGTAAAAGGATGAAATAAGTTTTCACTTTATTATTCCACCTATAACCTATGTATAACGAAATATACCGTGCAATAAGGGGAAAAAAGAAACGGTGCGAAAAATAAACTTCGTATAGCTTTTGTTACCGACAAAATTCTTCATAGTGATTTTTATCTTCTCAAAAATGATACGTAATTTGTTTTCAAATTTGATTATCTGACTATACCTAGGTAAAGATACTCGTAGATGGGTATACTGAAATCGTCCAATATACAGGGTGTCTTATATTAAACAAAATTCTCAATTTAGTCGATTCAAACGTGGAAAAATTTCATTTAGGAAATGACACGAGCATGTAACAGATGGCTAGAAAATGACTTACGATGAATTTCAGCCTAGTCGAAGCAAAAGTTAAAGTTTGACTAAATTTTGAAGGTGTACTCTCAAAATCGTTCATTTTCGAAGGAACACGGTACCGCGAATGGACCAGTATGGTATTTCGAGGTAATTATAAACTTTTATGTGCTTTGAAATGTGGGTTATTTGATTATGAATGAAAATAACAAGACCCATTCACAAAAAACGCATACCATCGTACAAGGTTCATCAAAAGCAAGTTTTCCCAAAAATTTTAGCTCAGTTCTCTAAAATACTGTACCAGAATGACGGACAACCCTATAGTTGATAAAAGCATGCTAAAAATTAAACTCTAACCTTAGGAAAAAAGGCACACCTAGGAAAATATTCCGAAACCCTCCATAATAAAGGTCATCGTTCCATCGGCGTTATTACCCATTTCAACAATAGGTACGAAAAGTTCATTCAAAACTACCGTCCTTCTATAATAGCTCTTATGAATGGAAATTACGTATTTTTATTCCTTTGCCAAGATATTCCAAAACTAATGCCAGTTCTGGCCAGAAAAACGAATCTACAATAATTACTATCGTGCTCGGCTTTTTTATCTTTTTTTTTTCTTGTTCCTAAATACGCAAGTATAACGATAACAAATTTGTTTAATTTGTAAGCGACGAGTACACAGCGGCTCGTATTTCTCTCACCAGTGTGGTTTAGAGATTAATTTTACAACGTATAATTTCGAGTAGTTGCCATTTTAGATGAAATTATGAATGTAAAAATTAAGCTACGTCTGTAATTTTCTTTTGTGTACGGTTCGTGCTTTTATATTTTCAATTTTATACGTGTTTCATGATTAAATTGCAGCTACAGCTGAGGGTATTTTTCGTCTTCTTTTGCGAGGACTCATTTCAAATATCTTTTAGGCACTGCGCAAATTTGAAAAGTTTTATTGCTTGACAGGGCCTTCCTTTTTACTCGGAAATCTTTTCTACGTAAGTTCACTTAAAAAAAAAAAAGTTTTTTGAAAAATTAAAACATATTATGTATATTTGTATAAAAGAAGGAAATTTTTGAAAATTTGAAAAATAAACAAATAAATATTTAGGTACATAAGTAATGAAAAATAGGTATAGATAATTAAAAAAAAAAATTATAGTTAAAAAATTAACGAAATTTACAAAATTGAAATTTTTTTTTTTTTTTTTAAATGTCAAAATCATTTTTAAAGGCTCTGGTGTGGTATAAGAGGGGTATGTGGCCTTTGGCCGAATTTCAATTTTTCCCTCAAAATTTCCGAATTGTACCTAATCGTAAATGATGATTTTAGAGCGTATGAGCGAATGAGCGATTTTCTATCTTCCCTCATGGAGCCTCGGGAGCCTCGAAATATGTGATTTTAAGATTAAAAATTTCATATCCGCGAGTTTTCAACCTATTTTCATCAAACTTGACATCTGACATGTGGCAGGGGTGCTCGAGGGGAGGCCTATAAATTTTTTTCAGATTTTAAATTCGACCTTGAACGCTTCAAATCGCGCTGGAGGGAACAGTTTCAGAACGGCCAAGTTGAAAAAATTCTTTCTACATTTTCTAGACCTTTGTGCACTATCCAGATTTTTTCGAAATTTTGGGGTTGGTAGTTCTGACGCCAGCGCATAATGACCGATTTTTTCGGCAGTTTTTCCTCTTCAAACAAAAAATGAGAACCACAAATTTTTTCTTTTACTGGCTTATTAATGTACTTAACTACACAACTTTTTTTTCTAAAAAAATCGCAAAATTTGATTGGTAGATTCTTCTCTTGCCATATTACTCCCCGGATACCAAGATTAGTGGGTGATGGGTGTATAGTATTTCACCCAAATTATCTCACTACCTTCTATTCTGTGGGTCCATTTCACAGACTTTTCGTTAGCAGGCCCGGCAACTCGAAGCTTTTCAGACTCTGGAAATCCTTTGAGTTGTCCAGTAGTTGAATGGAGAGGTGTTAGCATGCCTCAAGAGTCATTCCATGCGCATCTTCTCCCACTCACACATTACAATTTCGCATTAAAAAAAAAATCATCCTTAAACAGACTCCGAATCGCATTCATTCTATTTGAAATAAATAAATTGAAAAATTGGTATCTTCTCTTTTTTGAAGTAAGTAGTACATTTCGCGCTTGTCTGATTTCCAGAAAACACCTACATTGTTTTCATGTTTTGCTTCAAAGAGAAATCCACATCCACTGAAAAGATAAAAGAAACAAGCAAAAAAGGAGGAAAGGCTGTTTGCAAGCAGATTCAAGAATGAATAAAAATTAGCTAAAGCGGTACAATAAACCTATCAACTCATCCGAAAAGAACTCTATTTCAAATTTTACCCCAAAAAAGTACCTAATTCGTACAAATCTTATTCAATGAAGTGAGAAAAAAGGATACGACGTATTGCTACGTTAGGAATTTTATTTATCGAAATCATCAATTGTATAGATAATCGCGTAGAAACTCGACCGGATAATGGTATTTACTCGGTTAAATCGCTATTTGTGCATGAAGCTTGCGTTCGTAATACCGTTGGTCAATTTTAAGAAGCAAAATCACCCCGAAAGCTAATGTAAATTGATTCACTCCCATTTCAAGTACGTTGGTATTGAAAACTAAAAGATATTTTGTTGAAAATTTGACGAGCTGGATAACCTGTAAATTCACGCCATAATTTTATTTCATTACCTAGGTAGATTTAAAATAAATAATAAAGGCAGTGTTTGATGCTGTAGCCCAAAGCACAATTCTACTAACTTACTCAAGACCTTATTGAAACATAATGTGACAGATACCTAGGTATATTTTAGATGAATACGATTATTAGGATGGGATTTCAACGAAGAGGGTTTTCAGATCCCTCAGTCTCTTGTGTTTAAATAAATCGTTTTGTCGTTTTAAATTTTTCATTATTAAAATTTGAAAGCATTTCAGCCGAAAGAAAACACCTACCAGCGTTTTCCTTATTTTCTCTTACTATTGCCTAAGCATTTGTCTTTCAAACTCTTCTTATGACGGGAGGAGGAGGCTAAATCTATACCTAGCATAAATACGTCGGTACCTACACTTTCGAGAATATTTTTCTCAATGTTTCGATGGCATTTGTAATAACATTTTTCATCTTGCCAATACAAAAACCTTAAAATAACTCACCCTTGGAATTAATAAAGAGAGACAATTGGTGAAAGTGGTTCTTTGAAGTATTTTCCGGCCAATTGGCTAATGAAAAATGAAATAGTTCTTTATTCTGTCACTAAAGCTTGCTAATGAAAAAATACCTGAAATGATCAAAGAAACCCTTTTCTTACCAGTCAGCAAAGTGGATAGTTAGGATGATGTGAAAAATACCTTGCAGAACTTTGACAACAAAAAATTCCACCCTATCAGTGCTGAAGGCTTAATAGGTATTTAGCTTTGAGATTCGAACGAAATTTTAAACGGTCGAATGCGAGAATTGGCGTAAAAATATACGTATGGAAATGGAATAATGATTTGGGTACCTGGAAGAGAAAATCTAATCAACAACATATTAGATACGTACTATTATAATCATCTTCAGAGATACCTGCTACATACCTTATATCAACGAGCTACAAAATAAATTAATAAATTTTCTCTTATTTTTGGTTCTTAGCCTCGCTCGAAGACATTACATTTAAATTTATTCGTCGCGTTATAAAACCTAAAATAGAATTTCGCATTTTCGTTACCTTTTTTCTACAGAGGATTTTTTTTTTGTTGATATCAAAAATACAATCACATTCAGATCGCATATCGTCGCAAATCGAAAGCGTGCTAAAAATACCTAGCCAATTGAAAATTCAATATTTTTCACAAAGCTATTTCGGATACTTAAAAAATGAAAACTAAACCGCATCTGAAAGCTAGAGCTGGCTTCTAGAAAACGTAATTCGATAACAATCGCCTTCGCCTTCGAGAGGAATAAATTTTCGCATGAAACCATTTTCAATCTGCTCCCTTTATGTACCAAAAATCAACACATTCTGATGTACTGTGACAGCAAATAAATGAATCAATACGGTAACACGTTCGATGAAATACAGGCTGTATAAACAGATTTTCCCCAGTTATACGATAGGTACCTACTACCTACTACTTGTTAATATTATTCCAAATCCGTGTGATTCAAGCTAGGCTGTACTTGCGGTTTTGTTTACATTTTTCCCCCTCTGAACGTAAAGAGGGCGTCAAACTTTCATAAGAGATAAGTTCGATATATTGGGTTATATTTTATAGCCTGTTTGGTTTCATTGTTTGCCATGGTTAGGTTAGATTAGGTTAGGTATTCTTGCCCCAATAGATGTTTGTTCCGAGATGATATTTTCGAGTGACGTTCCCACCATTTTTCTGTAAGTACATGATTTAAAAAAATTTATACTTAATTTGTCAATCATGTTTTACAATTAAGCTCCAAGTACGGAGGGAAGAAAAAGCTATCAAAACAACATTCGAAGATTTTCATGTATAACCTACTGCTAATCAATTTAAAAAATAAATCCAAACGCTTATTTTCTGTCAGTGTCACAAGTCTCTTTTAAGTGACAATTAAAAAAAAAAAAAAGTCGTAGCAGGCGAGCCGCTACTTAAAAGCCGAAATTTTAATGTGAAATTCTGTTTGCTTTTTCAAGTTCAGAATTCCGTCCGATTCCGTTTGTTTTTCATCAAAACGGACGACCTCCCCAGAAAAACATACCAAAATTGCAGTTAGAAATAGTAGTAAAAATACATTTCTGCGCTTTGCTTGAACTACTCGCATACGCTGTAGGCTGGTTAACGGCAAAAAAACAGGAAAAAACATGAAAAATCAACAAAAATTCAACATTTTTCCACGTGAGGAGAGAGGTCAAAAGAAGTCAAAAGGTCAAAACCTCCCAAAAGGCACATCTAGGGCACCAACCCATTGTACATATTGAAAATTGGCCCTCTGGATGAATTAGGAGGGGCTGTAGGCGGGTCAACGGGCCAAAAAACGTTATAAAATCAACATTTTTCCACCAGGAGGGAGGTCAAAAGGGGTCAAAAGGTCAAAACTACCACATCTAGGGCACCAACCCATTGTACATAGCAAAAATTGACCCTCTAGATGAATTAGGGGGGCTGTAGGCTGGTCAACGGCCAAAAAACCCGGAAAAAACGTGAAAAATCA
>FIZV01016893.1:0-10239 GCA_900050545.1 Trionymus perrisii | reverse complement strand
TCTGGTTCATGTATGGCCCGAGCCTTCCGGCCATACACAAGTTGCCGCCACTGGTGGTATTGGCGACGTTCAACTTGTACCATTCGTATTCGCAAGTGACTGAAAAGCGCATCTCTGAGCGTTGTTGATTAGAAAATTTTTGCTAGGTAAGCATTTTCTTTAAAAAAGTCGTTTGTATGTAGCTATTCATTTTCATACTAAACTACAACAATTTCAAATTTGGTACCAAAAAATATTGTTCGCTAATTGGCTAATATAAAAATAGCTGATCGTTGATTGGCTGTTAATTAAAAACACGATAAATACTCATCGCTCATTGGCTACTAATTGAAAACATCAACAACAACAAAAAGTGAACGCAATAGGGCTTTGCCTAGAGGCAAAAGCCTTAAAAATGGATTTTTTTAATGTCTAATTAGAACAAGGGTAAAGATAAAAAATCACCAAAAATGGATTTGATCGGTCCTGAAAAATTCCAAAAAATTTCAAAATTTAATAACGACTACCCTAGTGTACTATCCTTTAAAGTTTGAAAATTTTAGCCAAAATTTGAAAAAAATAATGAAAATTTTCAACGAAAGTTTACGTCCAACTCTCCTCGCCGAAGGAGCTAGGGGCGAGATATCGAGCTAAAAATTTTGTCACAGGGGTTTTAAACCATAAAAAGTAACTTCTGCTTGATAATTTAAAATTGGGCGCCAGGGGCTAAATCACCCCTATAAACCTGCCTACGCTCTTTGATCGAAAATTCTCTTCCATGGCTATTTTTCTCACCTCGAGAAATTGTTTCTTAAATTCTTTCCGTTTTTTCTTCCGACTTTTCCCACATAAAGAAAAAAAAAGTAATCGAAAGAACGACTCGGCGAGAAGATAAAAAGCTCCTCGCCACGCACACGGTTTTCGAGGACGAACTTTAAAAGGCCCGGTGAAAGATATTTGTTTGTGACAGTCGGACAACGTGCGCGGTTGAAGAATTAAATGTTCTCGCTGAAATGTCACCAATTGGGCAGAAGAAAGAGAAGCAGCAACGATTTATTGTGAAAAAAATTATACTGTACGCGAGTGCTCGTTTCAGGAACGTAGAGTAGGTAGGTGATATTGTACGGTGAAATTTAACGAAAAATAATTTCCTATCATGTACAGGGTGATTCTAAAAATTTATCTGGGTCCTTTGATCAAGTTTTAGATTCAATATGGATGTTTTTTTTTTTTTTGCGCAGAAAGTCTATATAAATTTGGTCGAATGATTTTTATTTAAGAGGAACATTTCTGTTTTAGTTTCACAAAGAGAATAATTATTTTAAAAACATTTTTTGTCCACGAGAATTTTTCTTTCGAAGGGATTCGTCTGTTACAACTTGAGATCATTTTTTTTAAACAAAAAAAATCTCTGTGAAATAAAACCTCTTCTAAGATGAAATTTCCTCTTGCAAAAAAATTAATTCACTTCGAGATAAAAAAATAACAAACACGTCGAGTTATATTTTTCTAAATTTGCTAAAAGCAATATTTTTTCATTTAATATACGTTCTGTACAAATGCACAAATATGTAGTACTAGGGGGAGACGGCTTCGCCCCTTGACTGCATCGCGGCCTAACCCCCTGCGGTGAGGAGAATTATGATTTTTTTTTTCTTGCAGCTTTATGTACTTACTTAATTAGTATGATGATGAATAGGTAGGTCTGGGTATAGAGGGATTACGAATAAAAATAGAGATCGGCTCTATTACCTACCAATTTAGTGAATTTCACGCAAACGGTAACATATAATCCGTTCGAAGTTGGCATGAAAAGTTCCTACCATCTTGGAACAGTTTCCATCTTGACGGTTAAATGGACTTGGTTAATTACACGTATTGAAAAGCTTATCGGGTCGAGGTATTAAAACAGATTGATTTAATTAAAACTGCTCTAATAGGAAGACGCGAGGGTCGCCCGGTACTGCGTATCATTTTGACGGTTTACAATTCCCTCATGATAGTTGTCGTCCGAGTTAGGTATTATATGAATGTATGTAGGTAGGTATATAATGTATAAAAGGGGGGGGGGTGGTGGCAAGGACTTATCGGATGTACTCACGGCTGAGAAATTTCGCACCAGAATGCTTCTATTGGCCGGATCGCGGCGCTGAATCGTCGCGCGATATTGCGTTAGGATTGATTAATTTTCGAGCGACTATGTGAGTATCTACATGGTATACTATGTATGGTAACAAATGCCAGCAGCAGGGAGCGGCTGGACTGGACTGGACTTTTCTAATGTAGTTTGATTTCCTGCTATGATAGCATGGTTCAGTGAACCGATAATAATTACCCTGGGTCGTTTTAAAGCGGGGATGAATGGCGCTGGCGAATTTCACGAGGTTATTTTAATTTCGGTTTTGGGCCACGCTCTACTTTTCCATTAGACGAAATATTCGAATAGATTCCTATAACCTTTTATTTCTCTCTTTCTCCCTGGTCCCTTCTCACCAATGTACAAAAGGTTCCCTATGCATTTTATAGTTTATAGTTAAGCTTTGTGGTGAAAATTTCGATGCACTCAAAATGCTATTTTGCAAACATCTTCTGTTTGCTATGACGTATTACATAGATGACCGATTTATGGCTGGTGTTAGATTGCCCACCATACTGCAATGTCATAGCGTAAAGCGTAAAGCCAAGTAAAGCAGAAATTTTTTAAACTGCAAATTTTTAAGTTGGTGTTAATTTAAAAATATAAATTTATTTTTGAATAGTTGATTAAAAAGAATTAAAAAAACACACTTTTTGTTAAAATATAGTAGGTAGGTAGTAGGTACAGGTTCCTACCTAATAAATTCACGAAAAAGAATAAAAACATTTCTCAACATACTTTTTCAAAACATTTTTCTCAAAAAGCATAATAATTCGATGAAAATTTTTCCCATGTAAAATTAAAATGAAAAGCGAGGGGCCCGGAAGTGATTAATTATCTTAAAATTTCATGTTTGGGCCCACACTTCTGATTTTAATTTTTTATGAGAAAATTTTTTGCTCAATTATTATGCTTTTTGAGAAAATTGTTTTGAAAAAGTATGTTGAGAAATTTTTTTATTTTTTTATCTTTTTCATGAATTTACTTATTACTACATTTTAACAAAAAGTGTGGTTTTTAAAATTAAATTTTTTTTTATTTTCTACTTTTTAGTTAAGATTAGGAATACAAATTTACATCCATAATTAAAATTTCAACGCATAAAATATTGAAAAATACTTATTAAAGATTTATTATGAAAATTATTATAATTTTGCATTTTATTATTCAAAATGAGAATGCTGACTCAGAACATGTATAGTGGTAGTGCGGGCAACGACTCTAACACGTTGTCCGAGCAATCAGTATCAGCGTACGTCGACGTGCATAGTCCCACAAATGTACTTATTAAACACGTTTTTTATTTTTAAACAACGAGAACACTGTTTTCATGACAACGGGGAATGAGGAAGCAGCGCGCACTGACTCTTTTTGCAAACACGTCGAATGCACGCTTACAGGTAGAGGATTGATATGCAGTAGGGAATTTAAGTTTGTCGCGCCTCATCTCCTAATGCACCTATAGGTCAAAAATGACTTCGGATTATTGTATTGTCATCTGAAACCGAGGTCTATGCAAATTTTTAGAATTTTTCATCAGTAAGAAGTGCCTGAAACAGGGCTTCAAAGATTTGACACCAGACAGAACCTATGGCGAAGTTATGAAAAGAGTGTAAAAAGAATATGCTAGGGGAAATTAAAAAAATATATATTTGAAGCCTAACCTAACCTAACTTCACCTAATCAATAAATTTCGTGAAAACGGTAGATAATTTCAGTAATCCTCCAAAAATTATTTATAGGATGGCGTTTTGACATCGGGCATGTTTTGTTGTCTGCAAAAGATTTGATTTTGCTGGCAGAGTGGTCTTTTGCCAGGGTGGAATTTTGACGCAGGTTATCTATTGGCGTGTCTCCATAAGTTCGTATTACGAGTAAATATTTTCTACGAGTAAATATTTTCATTTCTTTTGCAAAAAATGATAATTTTTCAACAACTGTAATTCTCATCTCTTTTTTCACCATGAAATTTTGAGAGTAATTTTTGAAAGGAATTCAAATTTTTATTTTACTAAAATATGAAGATAGGCATAAGCAATGCATTTATGCAAAAAAAAAAAAAAACGGCTTTCACTAAAAAGTGACTTACCTATTCCCTTTTACACTAACATTGCCCAAATTCGTAAAAACAAAAATATAATTGTTGCTTGGAACTACCTATACTTAGAATACCTAATCGCATAAAAAATTATAATTTTTTCATTCACCAACGAATTATTTCACTAAATAGTAAGTATTTTATTACATTAACAAAAAAAAAATATAATAAAAAATAGGAGGTAAGTACGTTCAGCAAACACCGCTTTTAAAATATGGTACGATACCTATGTAATAAGAAATTCAGAACAGTTGGAGGCAAAAATGGGACAACTTGGTTGTGCTTTTGGATAAGTTTTCTAAACTGCTAGAGGGAAAGGAAATTAAAATGAACGTTGTGCTAAGGTGCAAAATGTGTGAAAAGGAGAAAAAGTAAGTTATATCCATTCGCTTAAACTGAATATAACGGTTTATTTTTTATTAGGTGTGTACAAAAATTTGTTCGCGAAACCATAGTTAGGAATTTGGTGAGGCTAACTTTTATTGAATGAAATGTTTCCTGTTATGAATGTCCTCGGGATAAGAGCCAAATAATGAAACGAAGTTGTTAAACAAAAAAGAGGGTACCTAGCGATGCGTTTATCTACGTATTTTTAGGTATTAAAAAAACAATCAAAAAATATTCTTACCTATCGTCGACAGAATAGACATAGAGTAGAGAAACGCTTTGCCTAATTTCCAATGCGTAGGCGGCGGCTCAGTCGATCTCTGCGATTCTTGATTATAAGCGACAGTTTCTAAATACAGTTTTTCTTGCCATAATTTTTCTTATAGTCTTTCTTGAAAATTATTCAACTCTTCGGCGGCTAAAATAGTCCAATTTTGTCTATATAGGATATTCAAATTGACCGTTATATTCCATATATTTTGAACAGCTTTATTCCTGCTATCTTCACCCAGCTTAGAGAACCATTTGTAAGCCGTATCGTTGGTAACAGGTGGAATTAATTTATCGGATATTAATGCCGATGTAATCTGCTCTGTCATAGCGGTCACGTTATCTTCATTGACTAAAAATATCACAGCTCCGATGAAAGTGTAACCGATTATAATACACGATAGTAAACAAATGCGAAAACACTTTTTGAAAAATTTCTCTTTAGCCTTTTCCGATTGGTCTTTATCGATACTGTCGTCGTCGCTGTCGCAACAAAAGCAATAAGTCTGCGTTTCCGAATGATAACTCAGTCTATCATTTGTGGACGTTTTCTCACTGTCGAATAACGCTATCGTATGTTTATATGAATCGTTGTAATTATACGAAGCATTTGAACTCTCCATGAATTTCTAATTATTTCGCTCGGCGGTATAAAATACCCGATGTAATCGTACCTATCCTATGATTCCTTTCTGTACCGCAACTGTTCATCGTCAAGCAAAATTCTTCGCGGTAGGTTAAAATTTTTCCTGCAAAAAAAAAAAAAAAATCGAATAATATTTACAGAATAAAACATATTTTAATAAGTACGAATACAATTATGACAGGAGGGTGAAAGTATAAAAATATATGATACTTTTATTCTGAACCGGTTTTTATGGGTTCAAATGAAATATACACAGAGCCCAAACTGAGGCGCCCGGGTCCCAAGGCCGCAGTAAATTTCAGTAAATCTAGAGCCTTTATAAAATACGGTTCTTAAGAACATAATCAAATTTCTCAGTTTCAGTAGAGAGCATTACGATCTTTTTATAAGTGAAAAAACTGCGTATTATTTAATGAATTCTAAATTTACTCGCCAACATGGTCAGTAATTTAGCAGTAGATTGGATGCTCGAGTGACACCCAAATTTTCAAAAATGAAAAATCAATAACCCAGGAAACTCCGAAAACATAGAAATTAAATTTTTATTTTATTTCACTTCTTTAGCGGTATACGTATACAATCTTATTAGTTAGGTACCTATATTAAAATTAAACAGCTCCTCAATCCGCTTGGCCCAGAATTGGGCGAAGGATTCACGTAGCCTAGAAATTAAATAAACACTACTAATTAAAATCTCTTTTGTTAAGAAAATAAATCAAAATAAAATTTCTCTCCTTTTTTGGAATAATTTTTTGGAAAAAAAATCTCTGTACTTTTGTAGGGGAAAAAATTAAATTTTTCAGAAATAAAAATTTTTTAAAACAAAAACCGACTTTTAATTTCTTTGAAGAAAAAATTTTCTAAAATTTTCTAAAGTAAAAAAATGTTTTTTAAATGTTTTAAAGTAAGTAGGTAAATAGAAAACCCTCAATTTTTACAGAGGAAAAATTTCGAAGATTTCTTTGGAGAACAAAAATTTCTCAACTATTCTAAAATAAAACATTTTTTGAATAAAAATAATTTAATTTTTTTGAAGAAGAAATTTTTTTTTGGAGAAATTTCCTTATACGGGGAAAAATGTAGCTAAATTTATACGTTCTAGAAAATTTCAAGCGGCCAGCTATACTCTCTAAATTGTAAAACCGTTTACACTCACGAAAAAAATGCTCCTCTAAAATTCGAGCCTCACTTGGTGAATTTCTGAATTCGGGACAGTAAATAGAAGTACAGTTTACAGGTACCTATATTATATTTCTCAGGTATAGGTATGTAGAAACAAAATCTCTGTTAAAGATAATTGTTCTTAAAATTTCATTAAATAAAAAAGGAACAATACAGTTTCGAAGAATATTGATGACTTCACGGATCTCAAAAAATTTGTATCTACTGTCTAGTCTCAAGTGAGAATCCTTTTTAGGCTTCAGAACTTTTTTCAGTTCTAGCTCAGTCTTTCTTTAAGGACCTGGGTATGAGTAACACTAACAGGCCTACACAATTTCATTCAAAAATAAATGCCTACGAATAAAATAAAAATGATGAGCGAATTTGATTACATGCTCCGCACAGATTATCAGCCGAACTATACATAAATAACAACTTGTCAAAAGACTACATAGGTATACGCGGGCCTACATACATACATACACCCTTACATATGTTAGACAACGAAAAATTTCAGCTTATCAAAAACTTTTACATAAACTTTCATCTCGTTACCACCAAATCGCGTCAAAACTTCACGAACTGCGGAATAATGTAATTTCACTATCAGCAACAATTTTTACAAACTTTCACCCTGTATTTTCGAAATAATCAAAGGAAAATGGGTCTAATTCGATGCCAATTTCTACGTTGTAAAAATCACCTAAACCGGATTTCAAATTATCATATCCGCGTACCTATTTTCTTTTGAAAAAAAAAACACGGAAATTTTTACGTGTGCTAGATGCAACATGACGCTGATGTAGGTAAACAGAATAAGTACTCGAGTAGGAGAACACTACACAGTTCTAAATGTAGAAAAGAAAACTTTCTCAAGTAAACAGTTACAACATTTAATTTAATACCGAGAACCTTTCAACTTTTCAAAGTAACTTGGCATGTAATTTCTCTTTGCCGAGCAACTCTCGACTTTTGCAGGTGATGCTTTTTACACTCTTCAAATTGTATTATTTTAAAACTGGCGATGACGCGATTGACATACTCGTATCAAAGTTCGAATTGTTTTTCCAGAATTTTTCAGTTGATAGGGATGTATCTAATTTGAAGCAGACAAATGAAAGATTCTCAAATGCTGTATTTCATTAATACGTAATATAGCATTATGATAAGGTAAGCGAGTGCGGTAGATTTTTAATCGAGATGATATGAATTATAGCCTAGTGAAATAGGGAAATGAAATTACAATCTGGGGGACTTGAAATTTATGATTTTAAAATATTTTTTTCGGTGTCCTGATTAACCACCAAAAAGTCTCCGAATCTCACCCTTCGAAAAGTCTCCCAATGTGAACCCAAAATGAGTTCCTCGTTATTTTTCACTATAACCCTTCAAATATCCGTTTAAACGAAAAAATGATTTTAACTAAACTTAAAGGAGATAACATTTTCAACAAAGTGAACGGGTGTCGCAAACGCAACCGTCAAAATATATAGGGTAAGAAAACGAAGAATTCCTACTTACTTTTCTACGAGTGTAAAGAAATAGATAAATATTCCACGTACTTTAACGTTTATTTCACCTTTGTTTAAGTTATGGCACAGATGAAGAGTTATTGACAATTTTTTTTAAAAGGAGGTTTGCACGTTATTCTCATTTATTCGACCCTTTCCAAAATTTTATGTTATTTTCGAAAATGGCGAGCGATTTAAATTTTTGCCACCCTGTATATTTTGGCGCGTGTTGTTGCGCCACCTGTTCACTTTTTAGAAAAAATTAATATACGGCAACCTTTTTTGTTGCCAATTTTATCTATTTTGATTTCAGTAACGATCATTTTTCTATTTGAATGTATACATTTGAAGAGTTAGCGAAAAGTAGTGAGAGGCTTACTTTTTGAGTCTACTTCTAGGGTACTTTCTGAGGGGTGAGGTTTGGGGATTTTTTGGATGTTAATCAAGGACGTAGACAGAAAACTTCAAAATTTAAAAAGTTCATGTAACCAAAAATTCAATTTGCTTTATTTTTTTTGGTCTATGAGTAATTTCAGCGGCTTATTGAGTATGACGATATAGACGACCATAGGCGTGACCAAAACTTATCGATTGGGTGTGCCAAAAACTTGGTACAATTCAGGGAGGGGACGGCATTTCCTAGTTAGTATAGAGAGTATCGAAGTTGGGAAGAAACCCTTCAAAGTTTAGGAATACCTTATTTTAAAATTTTTCCTAGCAGTTTAATTATCTAATCGCCATAATTATCAAAATATATTTTCAATTTTTTCCCTGAAAAGTGAAAAAAAAATTATTTCAAGTTTAATAAAAAAATTTTTCTTCAGAAAAATTTGGTAGTTGTTTTTTTAATTGAATTTTTTTACCAAAAATTTGAGATTTTGCCCTCGAAAAAATTGAGTTTTATTTTAAAATCGTTATTTTTTTAACAAATTGATTCTTCAGAAGAATCAAGTTGAATTGAGATTTTTTTGAAAAAAAAAAAATAAAAGGTTTCTATTCAAAAATTCGAGATTTTTTTTCAAAAAATTTGAGATATTTTCGAAAAGTTGAGTTTTTTTTCAGATAATTGAGATTTTTTTGATCAAATTGGGGTTTTTTCAAAGAGAATTGATTTTTTTTCAAGAAATTGAGGTCTAAAACAAATTGGTGTATTTTTTATAAAAATTGATTTCTCAAAAAATTGAATTTTTTCTCAAGTTTGCTTTTAAATTTATCAAATTTGAGATATCAGAGTTTCTCTGTTACCAAATTCATAATAGGCATTTTTTTATTTGTTTTTTCTCTCTTTTATCATATTTTTAGTTTTTTGTTTTATTTGTCATTTATTTCAATTTACAATCATACGAGTATTGCTGTATATTGAGGTTTCTTTTTTTTAAGACCGAGTTTTCTTTCAAATTGAATTTGTTTACCAAAAATTTGAAATTTTTTTTTTGTTGTAGGTACCTACTGCAGTTTTGCAATTTTGCAGTTTTTCGGTTGTAATTTTTTTTCAATTTTTTTTGGATCTAAATTGTCTAAATTTTTTAGATTGAAAATTTCCTTAATTTTTTGGAGAAAAACATTTTTTACATAGTTACAGAATTTTTTTTTACCTATTTTGAAGAAAAACTTTAATTTTTTAGGAGATATTTTTCAATCTTTAGGACAAAAAAAAACCTAATTTTTTTGAATAAAAAGATATGAATAACTTTTTTTTTGCAAAAAATTGAAAGTTTTTTTTTCTAAAGAAATATTTTTTTCCAATTGATGAGATAATGAATTGGGATTTTTATTTAACCCTGGAATGCCACCCTGTAAAATTATAAATCCCTAGGTAGTAAATTTTTCAAGTTTTTAGGTACCTAGTCTTTTTTTTCTTTGTTTTCTAAGCAATAAGAAATTTTTTACGCTAATTCTGAAAAATCCAAGAGAATTCGGATTTTTTTCTCTGCAAGTTTCAACTTCAAGTTCAACTAAATCCAGTAAATAAATTTTTTCTTTAGAAAAATGTTTTTTTTTTTTTTTTTTTTTTTTTTTTTTTTTGATTTTTTTTACCAAAATAAGGTTC
>FIZV01016845.1:0-15283 GCA_900050545.1 Trionymus perrisii | reverse complement strand
TCTCAAAAATTTAATAAAATAATTTTAATAAAACTAAAAAAAAAAAAATAATAATAAATAAGGGGAAAAAATCATCATCATATTGCCTAATACTGTATTATTTGGAATTCGACCCAAAAACCCACAAAATCATAAAATTAAAAATGTACCTAATAAAAGTTAAAATAAAAAATAAAACGCAAATTTTAAACTAAAAAAAAAAAAAAAATTGATGATATAAACCTTATAAAAATTAGCCTGGCCAAGTGTCCCGCCCGGTCCGAATTTCTTTGCCTAACTTCGATAAAAATGTCACGATTATTATGACTTACAGATTTTTAAAAAATATTTTATTTCAATTTTGTCTTCTTTTTTTATCCAATAATCGAACGTTTCATCTTTAAAAAAATTTTCGAGATCATAAATGTTTTTTGAATTAGAATGTATGACAAAATATCTGAAAGTCAAAAAATTTGTATAATTCTTGAGTTTCAAAATGTCTGACAAAATATCTAAAAGTCAGCGTAACGCTATTTTAGTGACGCTATTTTGTAACATTTTTTTCGGTTGTGTGCCAAAGTGAAAACATAAAAATGTCAAAAAATCTGCAATCAAAAAAACTGGGCAAAATTACAAAACGGCAGTAGGTACAGTACAAAAAGAAAAATCTCAAATTTTTGGTAAACAATAAATTCAATTTGAAAGAAACCTCAATTTTTTGGAGAAAATAAATGTCGATTTATACAGAAATACTTGTATAATTGTTAACTGAAATAAATGACAAATAAAACAAAAAACAAAAAATATGATGAGAGAAAGAGAAAAAAAATTTTTTAAAAAACCTATTATGAATTTGACAACAGAAGAATTGAGAAAAAATTTATTTTTTTTCAAAAAAAATCATTTAGGTAAACAAAAAACTTACCTAACCTTTCGAAAATATTTCAATTTTTTGAAGAGAAAGATTACCTATTTTCATTTTATTTTTTATAAAAAAAAACTCAATTTTTAAAAAATTAACATTTTGGGGAAAAATAACTCAATTTCTTGAAGAATTAATTTTCATAAGAAATAATTATTTTGATTTTTTCAAAACTTCAATTTCAAATAAAATTCAATTTTCTTTGAAAAAATCGAAATTAAAAAATATTTACTTTTTTGAAAAAATATAAATTTGAAAGTAATCAATTTTTCTAAAATATTTCGAATTTTTTGAAGGAAATAAATCTCGAATTTTCGAATAGAAAATTTCATTTTTTTCAAAAAGAATCTCAATTAAACTTGATTTTTTTTATGAAGAAATCACAATTTCAAAATAAAACTCAAATTTTTGGTAAAAACATTTAATTAAAAAAAAACACAATTTTTCCGGAGGGTGCGGGGGATGTTGAACTTGAAATTTTTTTTCAACTTTTCAAAGAAAAAATTGAAAATATATTTTTGATAATTTATAGCGAGTACAGGTAATTAAACTGCTAGGAAAAATTGAAAAATAAGGGATTCCCAAACTGTGGGAGTTATTTCGCAAACTTGGATACTCTCTAAACTATCCAGGACCCCCTCCCGGTAGTTGTAACAAGTTTTTGGAGCATCTTATCTACGTATATGCTTTAGTCACGTCTATGTGTCCTGTTGAAGGTTCTGCAAAAGTCTGGCTTTTTTAGTTTCGGGGTGTTTTGTAGTCTGTGTAGTGGGTACCTGGAATTTAAATTTAAACTTACCCAATCCAAAACCATCTTTTGTCCATTGCACTTCACCACCACGATTATTGATTTCACATTCTAAAGTGACTTCGGATCCTTCTTGAACTTGAGTATTTTTGGGTTCTACTCGAAAACTTTGTTGCTTGACAGAGAAAACTGCAAAAAAAAACACACAAGAAAAAAAATTAATTTGATTGAAAAAATCTCTACTTCAATATTTGAAATGTTTGCAAATAGACTTCGGCAAAATCGAAAAAAAAAAGATTTTAATTCAAAATCCAATATTTTTTTCATGTTTGAATTTCAACTACAAGGTTTAAAATCCTTATCACATTATTGGATTTAAAATCCAAAATCTTTTCATTTCAAAAAATTTATATTCTGGATAGAGGTGCACTTGTAACCCATCTTGAACGATTCTTTCAATACCATAGGTAAGTTAACTTTTTAAGAAGTGATCGTTAAATTCGCAAAAATTTTTAAAATGATTCCTAACGAGTGAAATTAAAAGAAAATATATAACAGGAAATTTTTAAAAATAAAAATTGAAAAAAATATCAAAGTTGAAAATTACGATAAACTTTGGGTAAATTTTGAAGAAATAAAAAATTTAGTAAAAAAAAATTAAGTTTAAAAAAAATTGGAAAAAATTTAAGAATCGAAGAAGAAATTAAATTAATTTAAATATGACTCGAAACTGGATTTTGAAGAAAAAAAAATTGAAACTTTTAAAAATTGAAACTAAACCAAAAATGATTTGACACATTTTTAAATAAATTTTTTTTTAAATGTAGATGTTGAAAGAATTGAATAAATCAAAAATAACTTTACTTGAACTTTGAAAAAAAAAACTGAAATTGCCAAATGTTTAAATAAAAAAAAAAAATTAAAAAAAAACGAATAAAACTGACATTTTTGAATGAAAAAGAATAGAAAGAAAATTTTTACGAAATGAATGCTTAGAAAAAAATTCTTTGGAAAATTCATCTGAAAGATATGACTTTGCCTTGCGAAAATATTTCGAAATCCAAACGGATTTTGAAAAATATTGCGGATATTTAAAATCCGATATAATCTGCAATCTGTCGAACCGTGGTTTGCAACATTTCAAGTATACGAAGCAGATTGGTAGTACCTAGTACCTACTACCTACTGCTCATTAATAGGATTTTTGAAGGAAATCCAGGAATATACGAAATTTGCCAAATGTACCTATACGACGATATGATATACGTAGACTTACATCCCTTGATAATTTCAAATAATAAGATAGTGGAATATGGTGGCTATAAATTATGTACAATAGTTTCGTCGACGTACGTGACATAATTTTAAACTTGGGAAACGCGTAACGTAAAATAGTAGACAGGGACATACGTATACAGAGACAACGAACGTAAACAGGCAACCATACGATATTATAAGTCGTGGAAGTGAGAAGATTACGCAGGCATGGCTAAAAAGCGATATAAGAGGTAAAATATGCATAAGGAAGCTAGAGCCTTTGAAAATCTTTCAACTCGACGCGAGCCACTATAGTTTTTTAACAAGCGAGTTTATTATTAGCGTTTTCGTTCCAATGCCTACTAATACCTAAGTTTTGGTTTTCAATTAAGAAAACAAAGCATTAGAGGTCTACGCTTTTCATATTGTTCCAAGTAATTCAAACTTCCGTCGGTTTATCAACACTTTACAGTTTACATACACCATCTTTCATTCCACGATCCTGCTCCTTCTTGTTACCGCGTAGTTATATACTTTTCTAATTAGCTGTTCGCACAGAAACAACCAAACTCCCTTGTTCTTGGTTATTGACGTAGAGAGAGAAAAAAATGAATAAACAAAATAAATCGTATATTCAGCACTCCGGGTTATTTCCGCGAGATAAATATTTCCTTATAATATTTTTATGCCAGCGCCGAAAATCCTCGCGACCTCATGTCAACAGATACTATCTTAAGTTGGTACAGCGATAATGATTTCTGGTTCCGCAGAGCTTTCCGCCTGTCAACTTTCCCATATTTTACTGTCATTGTAGCACTTTTCAGAAGGGGAAAACGCTTCCGAATGAAACGATAACAAGACAAACCAAGAAAATAGAAAAATCGAGTTAAAAATACGCTACTCGTATTTTGAACGGTGCAGTTCGATTATGCCAAATATTGAACGTTTCATCGCCGTTTATTCCTTAGTTGTCATTTAATAAATTTGCTTCGGTCGTCACGTTTTAGCAAAAGTCGTAAATAGCGTTTCGTAAACAAACCATAAGCGAGGTAAATCTATAACAATATTTCACCTATGGGCTTTTGTACGAACTATGTACGAGCATAAATCTCCTGTTTACCTACCCCAATATTTAGCTAGACCTACAAGAATTACCAAATGCGTACGGAATAGCGAATAAATCCGACGATTGTATTCACCTCGATAAGATAAACGTGAAAAATCAACTAGGTACATTTTTGAAAATTTTTAGTTTCGTTTTTGAATTTAATAGGTAAGTATTTTAATTTATTTGGTTCTGAACTGATTTTCTCTTAATTTTCTGTACCTTTGGAGATAAAGATCTTTTAATTTTGTATGGAGATTTAATTTTTTATTTCTCTTTGTGTGACAAAAAATTTAGTTGTGAAGAATTCCCGAATTTTTTGTTGACTTTTTTTAATTTCAGGAATTGATTTAAAAAAAAAAAAATAATTGAAAAAAAAATGAAAAATTGACTTTGTTTTAAGAATTTCCGTGCTTTTTATTTTTATTTTTTTTAATTTCTTGAATTTGATTAAAAGTATTTTTTTTAATTAAAAAAAAAGAAAAATTAACTAGTTGTGCATTTTTGAAAATTTTAAATTTCGTTTTTGAATTTAATATTTTAATTGATTTACTTCTGAACTAATTTTTTCTCAATTTTCCATACCTAAAATTTTTTTTAATTTTGTATGAAGATTTAAAAAAATAATAATTTAGTTGAAAAAATCCCCGTTTTTTTTTAATTTTAGGAATTGTTTATATTTTTTAAATTAAAAAATAAATGAAAAATCTACTGGGTACATTTTTGAAAATCTTTAATTTCGTTTTTAAATTTAATATTTTAATTTATTGGGTTTACGAGGTAACCAATGCCCTCCGCAAAATTATCCGAAACTCCACCCCAATTCGACTCGCTGAGTCATATTGCGACCATTTTCGAAGCGATCTGGAACCTCGAGCCTCGAGCAAAACTTGACTCATGAATATTTTGTGAAAAATATCATTTTTCAAGTTCTAAACAAATTCTGCATAAAGCCCAAAATTTCAAAATTTTCTACTTTATTTTTGTAAAAATTTCAAACGGATTTATACGATTTTTGAAATTTATTTTTTTGCCCTCATAATAACTTTAAAATAATTAGAATCGATTTTAGAACGTTTCAAAAAAAAAAAAATTATTTCTTAATGATTTAAAAAAATTTGAAATCTTTGAAAAACCCAGGCCTAATAGAACTGCCCCCACTTCTTCCTCCTCGACGGATCGGCCTATACTATACAACAATCACACCATTGGCTCGGAACAGCAGATTTCTGGGAAAGAAAATTTTTGAGTTCAATTTTTCAATTTGGAAGTTTTGATTTTTTTTTAATTAATTTTTTTTGGGAGAGAAATTTAATTTTTTTTTTGAAAAATAACTTCGAAAATTCACTTTTTAAAAATAAGTACGCAAAATTACTTTGAAATTGAATTTTTAAAACATTTGTTAAAATGTCTATTTTTTTTAAATTAAAAATAAATTGTTAGGCTAATGTACGCTTAAAAAAAAAATAATTTTGAAAAAAATTATTGAACTGTTCAAAAGACTATAATGCTAATGTAATTTTTCAATTTCTATATAAATATGGAAATGATTTTACAAATTCAAATAAGAATTTTTTTAAATATTGCTCAACACAGAATTACAAAAAAATCTGATTTTACAAACACCAAACATATTCAAAACATTATCTTCGAAAAAAAACTACTCAAATTTTTACTGTACTCGGATGATCCCCCCCCACCCCACGCTGTAAAAAAACCACAACGAAAATCTTAAAGGTGTCTATAAAAAGTATTCGCATTACACAGTCATAAAGACATAATAAATACATATGAACGAAACTAGTACCTAAACATTTCCGTTACGATCCTCAACTTTATTCAGGGCAAACAAATTATGCAACTTATTCGACGTGTTTTTTTATTTTCGTTTCGTATGCGAAAAGATAATGGAGTTATACGAAATACAGCATTATCAGACAGGAACGGAGTGGGAAGGGTATTAGGTGATATTTTTTGTTTGCAACGTAATTGTACAATGTCAACTTATTCAGAAATGAGAAATGTGACGAGAACAAAATTTATACTTAATCATGCCTCAAATCTCGGATATTATTTTCGTTGGATTTTGCACAATTATTTCTCATTAAAAAAAACTTAGGTACTCTCCGGGCATAATGTTATTAGTTTCTGAAGGGAGAATATAAAATCGCACAACTGCATTTTAGCACCTTGCTTACGAGAACACGAACACGGTAGCTTCCGCATGGCATAAGATTCGAGTTTTGATTAATGAAAAAGGAAATGATCGCATCCATTATCGCGATTTTCCTAAACTAATCTAACAAAAATTTCAAACGGAAATCCGGCTATTATAAGACCTCCTTTGACTATGTTTTTTGCCCATTATATCGCTATTGTTTTAAATAGGCTATTCGATATTTGAATACGTGTGAGAGGATGTTTTTCAATTTCATTTCATTTCTGTTTTATTAACAGGCGAGTTGAGATGAGAAATCCATTATTAGTGAAAAAATATCGAACAATCCGTTGTCACATTGTAGATGGCATTTTAAATTTTCCTTTTAAAATCGTTCGTTTGTTTATGTTTACTTTTTGCAGCATACGGAACATTAAAGGATTAAGGGAACTAGTGTGAAAAAAAAACTTTTTGCTTGATTTTTTTTCACTTGAACACTTTCTGATAGAAGGATTACTGGTTAGCCGTTAAAATTAACGTTTTTTCTGCCACTTTTTCATTCCTTCGACGAAATATTTATCATTAATTTTTTTTCCAATATGTTGGCGCTTATTAAAAAATTTCCACTTCATGGTCGAATTTTCGCCACTGTTTTTTGCAAGGTACAACATCTGCACGAATTCATTCGCGACTGATTGATGCGCGAATTTATTCTAGAAAGCTTAGCGTGCGATTTTATGAGGTTGAGTTTTGTTTATGGAAAGCAGCATCAACTTTGTTAACTTCTGGTGGCTCAGCTTCGAGCAACTTCTGCATAAACGTCAATTTCTCTAGTGAAATGTTTCGTGATCGCGAATTTATCTTTAGAAACCGAATCAAGGCTGATATATGACGTATAACAAACTATACAACTGCGAGCATAACACACGCTTTAAGCTTCTTTCAGCGTATGTTATATTAGTCAACGTCATTTAGCAGCGTACATTCATGTCTTAATGCGTACGCGTAAAAAAAAAAGAAAAAAACTTTCCAAGGATACGACTTATTTACAAGATGTTTGAAATTTTGTGGCGCGGCGGTTTTAAAGGGCACCTGCTGAAATGATATACTTTTCTAAGTTTTTCTTCTTTTGTAAGGTGTGTAGTATTAAGATCTACGTGTGATATCGTTTTGACCTTGATAAGATACGCTTTCCTTTTTGACGTCATTTCCTAACTTTTTATTTTCACTTTCGTTACAACTTTTCAAAAGAGATAAAAATTATGATCTGCTCTAATATAAGTTGGTATTCAACGGGAATTTGGATAGCAAAAAATACTGTTGGGAGAAAGGTTTTCTTGACAAAGATTCCTTTGTAAAAAATCTCCACAAGTGACAAAAATCGGCTTGTAAAAAATATTTTCGAGGTAAACTTTTCCAAAAATAATTATAGCAGGAAATAAATATCCAAGAAGTAAAACATCCTCCCGACAAATTCTTTTCGAAAAAAATTTCTAGAAAAAAAATCCACAAAAGCAGAGAAAATTCTTACCCAGCAGTAGAAAAACTTTAGAAACAAGAGGCATTCTCGAAAAAAAACACCAATTTTTTAGCAACAATTTTTGAGAATTTTGTCGCGTAGCAATTTTTTGAAAACTGTACAGTCCCAATTATGAGAGTTAAGGGGGGAGGAAGATCAGATGTCCTGAAAAGTCAATAGTCAATTTTTCGTTTCTTTTTGAAAAAAGTAAAAAAGATAGAGTGACTAAATATATATAATACTGGCTACTCGAGCAAAATTAAAATTCTCACATTTATTATAAATTCGAATGTGTAGTCGGTATCTTGTTATATGTAGATGTACAGGTAGAAACCGCAGAACCACAAAATACATGAGGAATAACCGCAGAACCATGAAATACATAAGGAATAACCGCATAACCATGAACTACACTGAGAATAACTGTAGAACCCCGAAATACTTGGGGAATAACTGCAGAACCATGAACCCTGTTGGAGGAAAATCCGCTTAGAGAAAAACCGGAGGCGGTAATTTTGGACAATTCGCTGGTGTAAAAACCGTTCTGCGGATTTTACACCAGAGGATAGTTCAAAATTACTGCCGCGGTTTTTTTAACAGAATTAAAAGCGGATTTTCCCCAACAGGGAATTGAATTGAGAATAACCACAGAACCATGAAATACATGGGGAAGAACCACAGAACCACAAAATACATGAGGAATAACCGCAGACCCATGAAATACATGGGGAATTGGGGAATAACCACAGAACCATGAAATACATAGGTAATAACCGCAGAACCATGAAATACATAGGTAATAACTGCAGAACCATGGAATACACGGGGCATAACCGCAGAACCATGAATTACACACGAGATTAACCTAAAAAGAACTTTTTTTTTTTAGCCATAATGTAGGTAATAAAAAATAAGAAATGGAAAAGTTATTTTCTTGGAATCTCTTTTTTAAAAGTTATGGAATAATTAATTTTTATTTCATTTTTTTAGCCAAAAAAAATCAAATGAAAAAATTTTTCGTTTTTTTTTTAAATAATTTTTTTTAAGTATCATTTTTTCGAAAAAGGCTTCTAAAATTTTTTAATAATTTGAATTTTTTTTTTACATTTTTAAAAATAATTTTCATTTTATTTTTTAGAATTAAAATTATGTTTCTCAAATTCTTCGAGAAAAAAATCCCTGAATTTTTGGGAATATCAAGGTCGCTCTACACGAAAATTTTTATCCGTTTTATGCTTATTTGGAAATCTGATACATACTAAAAATTTAACTGACTTTTGGGCATCGATGATTCGGGTTTTTTAATTAGGTTATGTACTTGTATTATCCATAAACAGGATGGGAAATTCTTTTAAAATCCAGTGTTGCCAATCTATTTTACTCCTTGCGAGTGAGTCACGAACCTAAATTTAAAAACTATTGCTCTAAGAAATAAAATTCCCCTGTAGAATATATTTTTGAAGAAAATCTTTTTTTTTTTTTTAACACTCATATTGAGAAATGAATCTGCTTGTAAAAAAAAATCCTCTCGGCAAAAAGTATTTTCAAAAAAAAAAAAAAAAAAAAAACGTAGTCAAAATAATCTGAAGAAGCAAGCCCTCCTTGAAAAATGTTTCTAATAGAATAACACTATTGAAAAAATAAATCCTCTCATCAAAATTCCTCCCCATACAAAATTCTTTTAATAAAAAAATCCTCCGAAGGAAAAAATCATGCGTAGAGAGACTCTCACTGGAGACTCCAGTTTCCCACCAATACCGGATAGATATTTCTATCTACAGGCAAACTAAACTTTAAAACAATGCAAATGATTTTGTACTCGTATTTAGTAATAACATTATCCAACTCCACATCCGCTGATGAAACTCGCAAAACAAATTATCTACACTGATTTCAGGTGTACAAAGTACCTTTACGTTAGTCTCTCATCAATGCCAGCACATTGCTTCGAATGGTACAGGTACATTACATATTCTCGCATCATTTAATCAGGAACGAAAGCTATATTGGCAAATAAAATAGAAATGGTAAAAAAGAAATGTTCAGCTCGAAGGGTTGGAAAAAATTTGTGTGCGATGTAGTCAAGCATTGTTAACTTTGCAGAGATAAACCGAACTCGTATTGCATTTAAATTATTGCCCTACGTGATGGTGCCCAAGTTGGACATTTTTTACAGCCGCCAAAATTGATTCAATTTGGATTACCCGCATTCCATTTTAGGCCTCAATTTCGCTGTCCGAAATTCCAACACGGTTGCGATTTGATCTCCCGAGTTAAAATGTAGGTGTATTTATCTCCTGTTGGAAGATTAGTATACCGGAGAATAATTTCCTACGGAGGTAAAAGTAAAACATGAAAATTCATCACCTCTTCGATAGCATAGACGAACACGTACGCGTGCTTCTAAAATACGAGTAAAACCCTCACATTCGAGAAAATTTTCCACCCACCACTTCCGCACTGATACGTTTTATTTAATATTGATGTATCATCTCATCAATCTTAAAATCAGACAAGCTCTTTTCTTTCATTTTTCTATCTTTTTTAACAAGTTGATATCGTTTGCGGGTTCCTAGAATTAATTCCTACTTTTTATTATACTCGTACTTTTTCTCGGGTCGACGGTCGAATCAGAACTACTCTAAAACACGAATGATGTGTGTATATCCGTTTCCCTCTTAAAGATACGCGTAAAGCGCACTTAAGGTGATACCGAACCCTTCTTTTATACGTAAAAATCGATATAAAGAAAAGTAAAATGTAATTCAAGGTTATCTGCGCGTTTCAAAAAACTTCCTTAAAGCCTGGATCACTCGATCACGCGGAAATAGTTTAATTCTAAAGGAAACGGCGTGTTTCCTTCGATCAGGCAATCGTCTGTGTCAATAAATTCGAGTGTATCGTATGCTCATCGCGAGTAGCACTAGCACTTACTAGCACACCAGGCAAGACAAACAGTATCAGTATCGATCACAACCATCCACATCGAGGCTCGCTTCGCTTCGCAGAATCATTTCAGCCGTAAACGTTTGTCAATCTTAGTCAACTTCTCTTATCAATTCATCCCCATTGAACGCGAACGAGAAAAATTTCACTCGGCAGAAATTCCACGTTGTTTATACAAAAGAACTTGCACGAACAACTTTAGACTTTTACCTACTATCTTACCATTCATCTGCCACAATTAACATAAAACCGTATTTAAAATCTGTAAAAACAGAGCTTAAATGTTTGAAATACAAAAAGTAAAACTATCTGCTGTGAGACGACGTCGATGGTTTATTCGAGCGTTAAAAACTGAAAGAAGATTTTTGCCATTGTTTGGAAAATTTTTATCGAAAGACTTTTTTCTTCGCTTGAGTCTTCGTCGCGTTTTTTAAACAGCAAATTTCAAACAAACGATATGATTATGTCGCGATGGAATTTTTTTAATTCGCTAGATTGAACAGATTAACCTCAACAGGGCTTTCATCTTAAAGCCATTACAATAATTTACTATTTAAAGAAATCCACTTCAAGCTGTCGATCTTTCTTTTGTATAAGAGCGTGAAATTTTTCCGCTTCATTCGCATTGTCAAATCTGCCGTAAATTTGATAAAATGTCAACCAAGTAATTAATTATTTTCGTTTTGCTGGCATTATTCAAAATAAACAGAATTAAACTCGGAATTTGAAAGGACAATGAAAAATTAATAAATTTTACGTGATCCCTGATCCGAATCCAAATTCAATTTAAAAAGCGTAACTTAAAACCCAGTTCAAAAAGTCAAAATTGTATAAGTATAAGATAGTCTCATTGCTCATTAGTATTGAAAAACGTACTTACTCCGTAAGAAGGAGCTACTTTGAACAATATTTTAAACGAATGCATAGACAATTAGACAACCAAGCAAACTTCAATGAAATTGGACAAAAACCAAAAGAATGAGAATTTCGATGGCGAAACCTTTTTGTCTAGAATTTTTTTGGTAACTTCACATAGAAATAATGAATAAAAATATTGGAAAAAAGTAGAAAAGTTGTTCAAACTATCCCCATTTTACGGTGATGTACGATATGAAAAATTAATATCTGTTTCCATCGGGTAGTATTTCATATTTCATAAAGGCAAATACACACATTTGAAATATACATGCGCAGATATTCGTTATGCATATAGTACGTATTCCATTAAAATTTTATATAAAACAACCAAATTTCATCGTAAATTTTACCAAATAAGTGTTACTGCGGATATTGATTTGTTTATAACGTTGAACTTTGCCATTAGTGAATTACCCCAAATGAAACTTCGCTGTAAGAAAAATATACCAATAGTAAGATGAACTGGTTGCTTGAAATCCAAATATCGTTACGTTTGCAAAAATTTAGAAATTTTTTCAATACGGCACGTTCGTATTTTCGAGGTTCAATTTTCCTTTTGTAATAATTTAGAAATGGGAAAATTTTTGCTAAATCAAGTTTGCGAAAATTTTTCGACTTGGCGAAACTCCTTTCGAGATTCAACTTTTCGTTTTCCAATAATCTAAAAAAAAACTTACAGATTTACAACCTGAAAAAAACTTTTCTACTGATTCACTTTCAGAAAAGTTCAACTTTCATACCCACCATTTACTGCTTGAAACGATGCGATTTCAATTTAAATAATTGTTTTCATAAAAACAAAAAAACAAATTCTAATTTTTATTTTTTTTTTTAAATTACCTATTATAGTTATCTGCGTTCACCAGATAATTCTTGCAGCTGTGATTTTCAAAGATCGAATCGTAATCCCTCCACCTTACGAAAGAAGTGAAAATATCTTAAAATTGAAAAAGAGAAGCCTCTTTTGTTTAAAAATTTGTAAATAAAGCACAATTTTTATTTAAAAAAATGAAAACTGACACTTTTTCATTGATTTTTTATTTTTAAGCAACAGCATATTTTTTTTCCCCCAAAAAAGACGTAGGTAGCTAGGTACCCTATTTTTTTGAAAATATTTTAAATAAAAAAAAATGAAGTTGAATTATTTTGAAAATTGATTTATTGTCTAAGAACTTCTCATCCTAATTTATTTCAGAAATGATTTATTTTTTTTATTAGGTATTATTTTTTTGAGAAATGAATTGAATTTTTAAAAAATATCTAGGCATACATTTCTAATTTAATATATTTTTTTTCTTCAAATAATGTTGAAAATTTCTTAATACGTGATTTTTGAAGGACTTATTTTCAAAAATAAGTTCAAGTCAGGGCTGTTAAACCGAAAACTCGAACTGAAAAGTGAAAACTGGTCCAAGATTTTTTCTTTCGAAAGGAAGTCATGAAAAAAATTTAAAACCCGCGCTGTTTTATTGGATTTCAATAAAATTTTCAACTAATAAAATTTCGATTTTTATTTTTGAAAATCTCAGATTGCATTAGGTTTTTCTCGTAAAAGTACATATGCATTAGCACGAAAGTGGATTTTAATTGATACAAAAACGTGTTCGTAATTTAATAATAATAAAAGGACCAATATTATAAAATGCAGTTTTCAAGGTACAGCTGTTTAAAAATTGCCCATAAAAGCATAACTTCGTACACCTGGTAGCACGACATTACTGTCCTTTTTCGAAAACGACCCTATATGAGCCTCAGAATAATATCCCCTCTTTTGACGCAGCAAAGTGTTTGATTATATTTCTCACGTAGGGTTTTTTTTTCGGATCCTTAGATAACTATCTAAGACTCGGATTAACGGATCGTGGAACGTTTTTGCGAACATTTCCGACTTGTAATCTACCAGAAGATCAGCACATTTTCTCCATCACGTGGATTCTATTTCAATAAAAGGCACATTTTTCGAAAATATAAATGCGTCTTTGTTTCAGGGGTAGTCATTTGTTTCGGGTACAATAATATTTAGTCTTTTCTTCTCGTTTTTACCCCATTTAACTTTTCCACCAGTGACTCGACACCAAACGAAGATCAAAATATCGCCCAGGAATTTTCCCTTTTTGCTCGTTTTAATTTACAACGCGGGATGACTGTGAAAAAATAATTTAGGAAGGAGTTGACCCCTAAAAGATGTACTATTTTTAGTACAGTTACCTACCTATTCCAAATTACAAACACAGTTCGTCATAAGACTACCTATCTAAGTAGTACCTATATAAGCAGGTGAGGCAGTTCTCGGGTAATTGCAACGTAGAAAATCAACGAGCATAAAATTACGAGAATGAAATTTCAAAAAGCTTATTTTTCGAATATAATTTTAATCCAACTATGGCTGGCTTTTTCGCAACGAAATTAAAGCTCTTTCGGAAGATAAACGACAAGTATGTGTTTATCATGTATCATCTTTTATGTTCACGGGCGAAAAAAGAAGTGAAAAATGGAAATCTACGGTGTAAAATGTTTAAGGAAGGTGCCAGTAGCCCAAGTTTCATTTTATCCTAGGGCTATTTTAAGCCCCCTAAATGCTCCAATAAATTTCGAATATAACGTTTTTATCGCTTTAACGTGATAAATATATTGTGGCCGGTTTATGTATTTATAATTTATTTACTATTAAAAATTTATCTTGCGTAACAACCAGGAAACAGCGATAAAGGAAACATCGGTAAATTCTTTACGTTGAAAAAGAAATTTTTTAAATGAAACCGTTTTCTTTAATAGGTATCGGAAAGTATTGGAAAGAAAATCACCACGATGTGGTATGCGTTTGTGTAATATATGCTACCGCATTCAAAACTTGGCTATATACATGTATAAGTATTTCGCAATATTTGAATTGATGCGAATGCAGAATGGCAAGCTCGCTAGCTCATAAGAGCCATACCATGGCATCGGTCTCCTCCTACCAGAATAAAAGAAAAATAAAATTTCCCCCTTTAATTTACATAAACATGCTTTGTGTAGACATTTTTCTCGTATGCTCTGAGCAAGATATCATCTCTACAAACAGGGTAAACATTTTAATGTATAACTACAATACCTAATATATTTATAATCTGTTGACGTCTTCTTAAAGATACGTCAAAGTGTAAATAACGTCGTCGTCGTCGTGTCGTAACGCGAATATTTACATTATGAATTACCTACAAACAGTTTACACCCGTAAATTTCAAATTACCGCAGGAAAAACGAACTTGCATACAAGAGATGTCCGCGAATCAGCCTTCTCATTTGAAAAATTTTCAAAACAAAAAAGCAGTGGCGTATTTGATAGGAAAGTTATAGAAGTCCGACTTCCCTCCAAATTTTCAAAGAAATAAGATTTTTATGAATTGGTTACAAAAAATAAAAATTTGAAATCCTTGTAGAGGTACTTACGTAGGTAGTTCAAAAAATCTGCAAGATTTAAAAAAATTTCCGCATCGATTCAGACTTTCATGGTCCATGGGTTAAATTTTTGCATGTGAATAATCTTGACTAATTATAACTTATGAACGGAAATTCTTTATAAAATTAAAAAATTTCGAACTTTAAAAAAATTAAAAATTAGAAATTTTTAAAAAAATAAGTAGAATTTAACCCTTTTGATGTTCTCATGGTTGGACTTTCTAAAATTTGATTATCTTTTAATAGTGTTGTAAGGCACTTCACCCGATTCACAAAAATGAAAAAAAAAA
>FIZV01016825.1:0-12207 GCA_900050545.1 Trionymus perrisii | reverse complement strand
ATTTAAAAAAAAATTGAAAAATTGAAAAAAAAATCAACGATTCATCGAATTTAAAAATAACAAATTATACATAGAAATTTAAAAATTTATCGATTTTATAATATTGAAAATCATACCTATTTTATTCGATTATCTATATGTATAGAAAATTAATTAATGTACCTATCAAAATTGAATATTATTTAGCTAAATTTCGATCTAGAATGATGTAGAATTCAATTCAAAAAGAATATTTTTCTAAAAACGACGAATTTCATTCTCTTCGCTCTATTCTTCTTTCCTTTCAAATTCAATTCTTCGATTCATATATGCCTGAATACTTACAATAGGTAAATTCCATTCTACAAGTTGTACATTCATAGAATAACAAATCCAAACCACCGAAATCCCTTCAAATGACCACAGCAACCACACAAATGTATGTCGTTGCTCGGTCTTCGCATCTATGTGCATGTTTGAAACCTCCACGCATTACCATTTCGGGCGTAGGTAATCTCATCTGCATTGTTTCGTATATTACCCATACCCATATCCACAGGTCGCTCAGAAAAGCATCATTTATACTGGTACATTCTCGGACTGGAATAATTTCATTTGGCAAATATACTACATCTAGGTATTTATGTACTTCTCGTACTGGCTGAGAATAAACGCGGTAACATTGTCGACAACAAAATGGAAACCAGTTTAAAGTAATGTAATATTACATCTACAGCACCCACATCCTATACGCGAAGCGATGCCGTAATTAAAAGGTGTGCGCAAAACGGTACTGCGGAGGATGCTGAGGCGTCTGAAGAGAAAAACTACCGCTTGTTGCGCTCTGCCATGAATGACGTATACCGTAGCCTAGGTCTTATATTCGTATCTTTTCACTTGACCAATGAAAAGCGTCTATGTGCAGTGGTCATTCACCGATATGACTGAAATTATCTCGGCAGATCCGGCTCACGAAGGAGGCAAATTTAGAAAATCAATATAAACGAAACCGGTTCGATAAATCACCACGGGACTGGTAACTCGGTGCATTGATACTCGTATAAATGATTAATCAGCGACGTATGTATGGAAACATTACCTAGGCACAATTGTATTCAGTCTAAGTCGAGGAGACTCTCGTCTCGAGAGACGGAAACAATACTAATTAATGTTAGCAGCCGCATCGCACAAAGACTCTGGTCTCCGGTGCACGTTTCCACAAACAATGGGAAAAAGTTGCAAACCTTAGCTTATGGTGAATACGGTAATTAAATAATTTCGAAACTATTTGGCAACATTGCCTGTATAACCGGCGTGTAATCGAGTCTGCAGCTAATGTACGATGAGCTAGCTGCCCATATACACAAATATATGATATATTTACTTGTTTACCATACTGTTACACGTTTGCAAATTTTTTTTGAGCGAATTTCTAGAAAAAAATATTCCAAAGAAGCCTTGACCTGAACATTACACGCGATGAATACCTCTACGATCTTATATTATTGTATCGAATCGTCTAATAGACTTGCGAAAATCTGCACCATATTTTTTCTATTTCTCCTTCGTCGATGCAGAATGTTCCGGTTACGACGCCTCTGCAGTTTCAGCACCCTCTCAATCTCCTTCTGCATCTCGCCATACACCTGTTGATAATATTCGGCCACTTGGACGACACTGAAAAATGATGTAACAGCACAAGGTCAATATCGTATAAGCTTCGCCATTTATCCTACCAGAAGAAAGGTCATAAATTGGTTTAAATATTTCGTGTTTGGATATATCTCCCATGGGTATTCATCATTAGATATACCTACTTGTAGGTACCGCACGCAAACCCGAAACCGGATATAACCGATCATAATCCAGTCTATAAGCCCCTTATGCTATAAATGTACCTGATGGCTGTACTGTGTAGTGATTGCCACTCGATAAATCACCGCATTTACCTTATACCCGTAAGGAAATTAATTTGCTGCTAGAACACGTGGTGTTGACATTGCTATGAATCAGTTCTAATATGTACGTAGTTGTAGGTATAAGGTACTTAGCTCGAGTACATCCAGTGTTCACAAATTTTCACCTACACGAGTCTCGAAAAAACAAGCCAACACCAGCGAGTTGTGACCACGTGTAAAATGTGCGAAATGCGAATCTGCAAGAGATACGATGGTATTTTGCTAGAGAGAATCGAGTATACGTGCAATTCCCACCGAGTGCAGTCTGCCATGAAAATTTTAACTGTTTGATAGAGGATGGATAAATCTTGCGTAATTGAGCCTCGTGTTACAGTCTGCGAGATGAAGATATGGTATGGAAACGAATTCAGAGCAAGGTAGGAGTAACTTTACGATCTTTTTGAAATTTTAGTAATAACGTTTCGAATGGAACATCTTTGTGGAAGGAAGAGGGAACTAGATATGTAGGGGAACCTAGAAATAGTACTACTACTGCTTGAATGCAAGGGCAAAGCAACCAGGGGTGTCAGGGAGAACTATCCTTCCTGGCGTTTTGATGTGGGCAAAAGTTGGCTGAAGTTGGCAATTTTGAGTAACAATTTAAAAAAAATTCGAATAAATTTTCAAAATTATATTACCTATTTTTGAGTTGGACCAAATTTTCAAAATTCATAATTTTTAATTTTTAAAATTTGGCAAAAATTCAGTAGTCAAGAAAACTTTAAATCTGGTTAAAGCTGGAATTTTGGTATTTTTTTTCAAAATTATGCAGATGAATTTTTAAAGTTTGAGTAATACATTTTTACAATTTTTGAAATTTAGTATTATCTTGAAAATTTTGTGAAAATTCAAAACTTGGTAAATGTTAAAATTTTGATAAATCACCGACCTACTTTTAAAATTTTATAACAGAACCAGTTTTTAAAGTTGATGGAATTTTGAAATTTGAGAAATTTTCAACACTATTTTGATGAAAATTTTAAAATTTGGTGGTATTTAAAAATTGAACTAATTTTAAATTTTGTTGAATTTATGCAGAATTCGTACTAACTTTAAATTTATATGAAAATTCAAAATTTATCACCTTTCAAATTTTAATTGTTCTTCAATCTTGAATTTTGGTAGAAATTCAAAACTTAATAAGAATTGAAGTTTTGGTAATTTTTAAGTTTTATTAAATTTTTCAAGTTTAATAAATTCTTTCCATTTTAAAAATCTACTAGTATTTGTTTGATAAAATTTTTCATTTTTTTTAACGGTGATTTCGAAATTTGTAAAATGCCCTAAATTTGATAAATAGTTACTTGAAGTTTGGGTATTTTTAAATTTATTAAATTTTTAACATGGTGTTTTTTAAAAAAGTACCTACTTATTTAATCTTCAATATTTAGGAATTTTTCAAAATTTGATAAAAATTCAAACGTTGATTATTTTTGAATTTCAATCAGCTTTAAAAATCTGTTGATTTTTTCAAATTTGAAAGGTAAACAAAATTTTAAAAATTACAAAAATAATCATCAAAATTAAAATTTTTTCCAAATTTCCATAATGTTACCAAATATAAAGAACTTACATACCTACACCTACCCACCGTAATAATTAATGAAATGTTGGAAATTTTTCAAATTTTGAATTGTGAACAAATTTGGCTGATTTATCAAACATGAAAAATTGATTTAAAATGAAGAAATTTCGAGATTTCATCAAACTTTGATAACTTAAAATTGCAAAAATTTATCAAACCTTGAGAATTTACCAAATTTTGAAAATTTCCTAAATTTTCAATTTTTACCGAGTTTTTTTTTAAAGATATCTTAAAATTGAAGAATTTGAGAATTTTAAAACATTAATCCAACTTGAAAATATTTTTTATTAAAATTTGAAACTTGACAAATTATTGAATTTCAACTAATTTTCAATGATACACAAAATATGTGAAATATTTTAAAAGCCACCAAATTTCAAACTTTTCATCAAAATAATGTTGAAAATTTTCCAAATTTAGAACTTTTGTTAAATTTTAAAAATCCATCAGATTTCACAAATTGGCCTTTTGAAAATGCAGTTAAATTTTTAGGGCTTTGTTGGAAAATGTGGGATTTTGCAGTTGGCATATTGATGGTTTTGTAGCAGGCATTTTCAAAATCTCTCCCTATCATAAAATTGATTTGCACACCCCTGGTTTCGCTAAAAACTTTTCCACTCGTGAGACCAAAAATAAATTTATCATGCCAGTTTACACCTTTCGCCCTTATCCATATTATCTCCAACATAAGAAAATCTCAGTTTCAAAGGTTATCCTCGCCCCTTGGTAGGGCCCGAATAGTGAACTAAGAGTTATTTGTTCAACATCAGTAGTTGTAAACGAGTATTTTAAAAAAACCGGCTCTCAAGTTTTTTACAAGAAAAATTACAAAATACAGTTTTGCCATATTCTTCATGAATGGTGGGAATAGCTGCGGAAGTCTGGTACTTCAAAGGCACTTCTCAGTTTTGGACAAAACTCTAGAAGAGAATCCACACCAGACACGAGAACTAGTATTGACACCGAAGTCCCATGAAGAACGGTAAACATAGTTTCATAAGGAAATGATTCATTGCTTAATACTTACTTAGGTAAGTGATATACAAACAAACCGATAACAAGCGACTAATTAACGTAATCACGCCATTTAATCAAACATCGGATTTACACATTCATATCATTCAGAAGTTCATCGAGCTAATTTTCCTTTCATCAAGCCTCACCAAACACTCAATCTTTACCATAACCCATAAGTAACGAAGGAAAAGAAAAACAAATAGATACCTTCAAATCTGAATTTCGACGAAAGATTGGTAAACAAGACGTACATCCTTTAGCAAGGTTCGGCGAACCATCCGAAGTATTTGGAAAAACAGTCGAGAAGTCTTTATACGTGGCATTTTCGTCGTTGCTTTTTTTATACATGGCTTCGTTGAAAGATTCGTACGAAAACGCAGCTAGACTATCTGGGGAGGCTTCATTTTTAACACGAGTACTTCTATTCAAATTGGGTTTAGTTTTCAGACTAGAAATAGGAACAGGTTTGAATGATTTTTTGCGATCTGTATCACTCTTCGAGATGCTATTTCTGGCCGGCTCGGATTTCTTGACTTCTTTGGTCTTCGAATCCAAGCTAAATTTAGGCATTAATTTCTTCTTAGCTGCGCATTTATCGCCTGGAATAGCCGTCGGACTGACCATCGAATCTTTCGAATTACTCCTCGATATTGGAGACTTTCTCGCAGGGATTTTCGTTTCTTTGGGTACCGCTGCGGATTTCTCCACTGGGGTGTTTCTCTTATTCACCAAAAATCCGGCTAATTTTTGTTTATTGTCGATGTGCTCGTTGAGACGTTTCTTGCGAGCGGCATCATTAGGTGAGGGCTTCTTCTTCGAGTATAATTTCGGATCGGTTTTTGGTGTGAATGGAGAACTACCGATGATGATTTCCTTGGCGATGATGAGCGAGCTCAAGTCGATGCCTCCATTTAAAGCGGGTCCTTCCAAAGATGTATCCGCGGTATCGGTAGATTTAACGTCTTTTTTCAATAGTTCGCCGACTACCTTGACTTTAGGTTGATCGTGCATCGTGTCATCTTCCATTAAAAACGCATTAGTCGAAGATAGGGATTCACGACCACTATCCACATCGCTTATGTTTTGCTTGCTCGAGTTTACGTCGCCGTTTTCCTTCTGGCCAACCACAACAGCTCGATCGGGTTCGTCGTATCCCACATTGCCATTGGTCATCTTCGACGGGATGTAAGATTTAGCCGGCGATGGGGTATTTTTGAACACGTTCTCCGGCGTTCGAAGTTTCAACATATTTACAATTCGAAAACCAGAGATAAGTGTACCGAAACTAGATACGAAATTCAACACTCGCTCGCGAACATTTCACACATACACAAAAAAAGTAAGCACTTATCGTTCTGTTCCATTTATCTCGAACGTGATACATTACACGAACCGAAATCCACTTCCCATATCATAGGAAAACATCCTTTCGTAGAATTTTTTAATCAATCCGTGTCTGGTCGTCTTTCTATTTCACTCCAATTTAATAAAAAACACATCACACGCGCAATTTGTCGTTGAAATTGTATCGTTGCACTTGAAGAAAAATCGCGTCAACAGGCACGACGTAGAAATACAATTCGAATCATTTTTCGCGCAACATTATACACGTCTTATCAACGAACCAAATACGCCAACGACACTGAACCATCGACACGATCGACTTTATCAGCGACTGAACGAAACCAAACCTCGCCAATATGCCAGCCAGCTTATGTACGTACGCGAGATCGCAGCCGACCAATTACCACCTCTCTGCGTGTGTAGACTTGTGATAAATAAATAAACAACGTCTCGACGACGACACGAATCGTTCTCGAACGACACCGCAAAAATGAGAAAACCCGGTTCGCCACTCACCAGCTCTATTCGAACTGGTACCTACTACCTAGACCTACCGACTGCGCCAGAAGATCCGACCTAAATGGTTGACTCGAGCTGTTTACAATCTAAAATACACGATGAACGTAAACATTCGCCTAGAAAATCAGGAGTTATTTTTGTAACTTTCAATTTCCTCGTTTCTCGATCATTCTTATACCTAGAAAGCTCATCAACATATTGACAAGTGGCAAGAACGAGGAAAAATAAAAATAATAATCTGGTTGACATTCTAATTTTGAAATCAACTCGCAAACGAGATAGAAATTTTCTAATCTTCCTCGCCACAGCGACGACTACGAGAGAAAAAAATCCTTTCGAGGAACACGCAAACTCGAGTAGAATAATAATTTGACACTTGATCCGGGCGTTTACCGATTTGAAAACTCGACGTATAATTATAGTTATTTTTTAGAAAAACAATTTGTAGCTTAATTACGTATTTCCTCAGCTTATATAGGCTTATACAATACGCCTACATTCCTTCGTCTATTGTAGTGTTTCACTCATTAACGACCGAAAATTTCCTATATAATTAATACAATCTCCGCGCCACTCGCCACGTACTTAAGCCTATACCTAACCAAAGCACAAACAAATCCTACGAGATTACCTACATATTTACCCAATCAAAAGTCTTTTGATCAATTCTATTTTTTTCCTCCTAAATCAAAGATACTTACACATTTATCGTATTTCAACGATATCATATCAACTAACATAACCTTAGGCAAAATTCAACCCGATCACTGCGATGTATTGGTTTCTGTACCACATATCTTTTATACCTACACTCACTGGTTATAATCCATCTTTATCTATACAAAGCGTCCAACATCGGTTAATTGTAATCTTTCAAATTGGATGCAACTTCCATAGGTACACCATCCAAAACCCAAACAAAAACACCCTATTTTCACGTGAAAAACATCGTCTTGTACGGTTCACCATCGAACGAGATTTCTCATACAAACAACAACCCGCCTGTATTCTTCAACCTCCGCAAAACTACGAGAAAACTGGCTCAATTACATACAGACCACACCTTCAGCGAACAGGTAATTTTACATTATCTCACATTATATTACTTCTTTTTTTTTTTTTTTGCAACAGCAACACCAGTAGAGTCCGGAAATATACGATTTAAAATAAATAATCACTGAAATGTATTTCATAATACGCACCAGCCTATTGTGTTTTAAACGCGTCATTAGTATTTAATATTGAAAAATAAAAAAAGGATGGGGCGAATTCTTTGTTCCCAAAATTTTTATATTCGGTTCGATAAAATAAAAGATTCCTCTTTAAGCATTACAATTTTGTAATGAAAATGTTTTCAAATAAAATTCAAAGAAATTACTTATTAAAAAAAAAAAAAGAAAGAAGGTAATTAATTTTGAATAACCTTTGAAAAAATAATCAAACAAAGAAATGAAACAAAATTCTGAAAAAAAAAAACTTTTGAACAAAATTTTATTCCTTTTTAATAACTTTCGAACCAAATTTTGAAAAATAATTTTTGAAAAAAATTGCATAAAACCAAGAAAATACTCTATGAAGAAATTTTTTAAAAATCGAATGAAATTCAAATAAATTATTCTGAATAAAATTTTACAAAAAAAATTCTTGACGAAATTTTAAAAAGAAAATTTTTTACAATGTTTTTAAAAAAATTGAATTTTGAATAAAATTTGAAATTAAAAAAAAACCATACTTACAAAATGACAAAAAAAATTCAATGTAAAATTTTCATTTTTTCACTTTTGAAACAAATTTTTACAAATAATACACAAAATTGAAAAAACTATTATTTACTGATTTCATAAAATTTAAATTTTTTTTCGAATGAAATACAAAAAATTATGTAAGTAAAACTAAAAAAAATATATATATAGAAATTTGGTCGACAAACTTCCAAAAAAAAAAGAACCTTTTAGATGAAATTTCAAAAATTTTAATATTAATTTTTCACTTTAAAAACGAATTTAAAAAAAATTTAAGGACACAAAAAACAAAAATGTCTCCATGCCAAATAAAAAATTAAAATTGAATAAAACAAAGAAATTATATTTGAAAAAAAAATCAAAAAAATTGGATAAAATTCAAAAAAGTGACCAACAAAATTCAAAAAAAAAATCATACAAAATTCTAAAAGGATGCATTTTGACAAAATTTTAAAAAATTATTTATGAAACTCGAAGGGTACAGGAATTTTTTCAAAAATTACTACGCTTTCACTACCTGTTACAAAGTTTAGATACCACTTCCCTAAAAATGCTCAAAATGGAGAAGCCCCCTTCTCAAAAAGATTAGAACTTCAATTTACTATAGAAAATTTTTCAAAAATGTAGCTGGAAAAAGAAAATAATTAGATACCTAGTTACGCTATTACTACATTTTGAAAGTTAGTTCCATAATGGACAAAACGTTGTGATTTTTCATCATCGATTTTTTGATTTTTCACTACTTTGAAATTTTGACAAAATACACTTTTTCACTACCGTTAGAGAATTAAAAAAAAAAAATTAAAAATTTGATCGACGAAATTTGAAAAAAAAAATCATAAAATTTCGTTAAAAAGTAGAAAACTAATTTATTTTTAAAAAAATTTTTAGATGAATAAATTTCGAAAATTTGAAACATATTTTTTAAAAATGCACAAAAGCCCAAAAAAGCATCCTTTCTTAATGAATTAAAAAATATATATATTGTCGAATAAAAAACAAAGAAATTACATTTTTTTGAAATAAAAAAGATTAAATTTGAATAAAATTCAAAAACATTATCAACAATAAAAAAAATCTCTAAATAAAAAATTTCAAAAAAATTCTAAAAGGAAGCTTTCAAAACTGCTTGTAAAATTTAAAAAAAAAATGAGATTTTTTGTCGAAATGTAAAAAAATGCATGTTTTTTTACTTTTGACAGGAATTTTAAAAAAATTGAATGAAAATCAAAAAATCTGGTCAAAAAAAAATTTAAAAAAAGAATTGTTTTGAACTTTTAAAATTTTTTGTTTTTTCACTATTGAAACAAACTTTTAAAGAACAAATGAAAAAAATTCCAACAAAATTCTAAAAAGAATCGTTTTGTTAACATTTCAATTTAAAAAAATGGTTCATTGAAAAGAAATGAAAAAAATCCAAAAATTACTCTACAACAAAATTTGAAAAACATTTTTTTCAACTATAAAATCTAAAATTCAAAGAAATTACTTTTGCATAAAATATTGAAGAAATGAGTTGATTTTTTTCTTCATATTTTGATGTTACTTCAGAAAATATTTTTAAAAATTTATATTTCGAACAATGCGATTACATGGTACTTTTGTGATCAAAATAAATGTGGGAATATGTCTTCCTCTCTCTCCTCATCCCAAATTTTACCAATTTCATTAAGATTATAATTACGATGCATTGAAAAACGTTGTAACTTTTCAACTTATGACAAGTATGTGAAAAAATTTCCTCGAGTATCATTCTTGCAGCAAAATACAAAGTTCATACGTATGAGTAAGACTGTTTTATAAATATAAAAAAGTTTGGTTCAATTTTAATAAAATAATCAAAAAAAACAAAAAAAAACAATATCATTCCTTTCACAAACTGTTTCCATTCAATGAATGAAAATTGAATCTTACCACCAACTTGAACACATACAAGATGACAGGTATATTGATATGTAGATGTACATATTTTGAAACTATGGGAATATTGCGAAACTGAAGAGTCGTCTCTGGAGACTTCATATTTGGTAAATATGAGAACAATTCAACATTATTATACAACTCGAACCGAACTTGACCTGTTTCGTCATATAAATACTTTCCTCTTTGGAGTTAGCCGCATTGTTGAATTAAATGTGTCAGAATCACGGTATAAAAAACATACCATATTTAAACAACAGCGTAACACAAATAATAAGCAGCATCTTTCACCACGGATTTTTTCTTCTTTTCAGGTAAGTACGATACGAGTGTTTTTGGTAAATAGTATTCTTTGCAAGTTCACAAAATATTTTTACGACGAAAGTCTTAACTAGGAAACATATAAACCTGAGCTAATTTATTTTGTTTAGTATCGAGCTCGTGTCATAAACGACATCGCTGTCCTTCAAACCTTCTAAATTGACTCGAATATAATAAAATTTCGCATGCATACAACTCACATACATGTCGTATTTGTACTTACGATAAAGTTGCGAAAAAAATTCGAATTTTACAAACCCGGCTACGAAGAATTAAATCATCAACTAAATTTCGATAATTGTTTCCCCTTATTAGCCAATACATAAAAAAATAACGAAGCCAAATCTCTAATGAATTCTCTCTAATAACTGTAAAAATGATTCTGGAACTTCTTTTAAAGAATGAGGCAAAAAGTAACATTACCGTACAGTTACATTGGGTAAGTAAAAGCAGGAAAAAATCTTGATAATCGAGCAGGTACCTACAAATAAAACAACATTTTTCCACGATCGTCACGTCGGCTCACTTGGCTTTTACTTTTCAAATCTAAAAATAAAAGTCATTGAAAAAAACTCTGTCTGGAAAGATAAAAGTCAAACTGCGAGCTCGTTCAACTTTCTCGTATTTTTTTTTTTTTTCTACACGAAGGGGAAAGACAGCGAGAAAGAAAATTCTTTCATCGCTGGCGGGAACAAGTTACTTCGTATTTGTATAATGAATAAGTATATTTTAGTATCGACCGAGGTAAACGATTCCGTCGGTATTTGTCGAGTTGGCTCGTTAATGAATTAAATCTGCATCATGTGCATAAAGATATGGCAGCGAAGATACAGATATTTGCAATTCGCAGACGCTAGTTTTAATTTCTGCATCGTCATTACAATCATCGCGAATTAATAATCAACATCGACTCGGCCATTCAGCTGTATTTTTTACTTCGATACCCGCATCGCAAGCACGGTCTCCGGCGACCGTATCTTGGCAAATGAGAGAAATTACCGCGAGCCGAGACAATAGCGAGATTAATTCAAAGGGCTTTTGCGATCCGAATCTTTCGTCGAGTGAATTTATCGTCGAATTATGCACTTTTAATGACGCAACTTTGTTTCTCCCACGAGATATTTTCTTTCACGGAATACGTAACATCTTTACTGTACGGATACTTTTTCAAAACACTTCTCTGATAAACGTTCTCTGAGAGTATTTGGAGAAAACGACGGGACGACCCTCGACGAGATGCTTAAAGCCGAGCAAACTTTTCGAGTTAAATTTCATTTAAAGCTCTCACAAATGAGTACCGGAAGCCGCGCAAAGAGCCCAAGTATACAAGGTGATGGAATCGATACCGGTGTTCGCAATTGGTACAGCTTAAGTCGTCTCGCACTTTCTACCCCGTTCTTTTCAAATCCGAATAAAAAAAATGATTCCAATACGAATTCGTGTCTAATGAAATAGCAGTACTTTTAAAGGAGCTTCAACAGAACATATTCAAAATGAAAAATGTAGGTAATAAATTTCAAAAATTTACTTTTTTTCAAGTTACCAAATTTTCGAAATGGTAAAAATTTTTCAAACAATGAAGTTAGATCCTATTTTAAAAATTAATAACCCATTACAAAATTTGAATTTTAATCAATTATTGAAAAATTTTCCAAATTAAATTTCGCTGAATTTTTGATATTGGATTATTAATATTGAAAAAATTTACAAAATTCCCATTTTCATCAAATTTTCAATTTTTTTTTCAAATTTCACATTTTAAAGAATTATTAAATTTTAAAAATAACCAAAATTTCATTTCTGTTACATTTTTTTCAATTTT
>FIZV01016821.1:0-11992 GCA_900050545.1 Trionymus perrisii | reverse complement strand
GAACTTACGCGAAAAGTCGGTCTTCTCACGCGCAACGCGTGAGAGTTTTTTTTACATGTAAAAATGGATTTTTTTTATGCACGACGTCTACAAAAAAGCTTAACATTTCTATTGTGAAAGATTTTATACCCACCCCCCTCCCATCTTCTAAAAATTTTTAATATTTTTTTAAAGGGGTAAATAAAGAACAGATTTCTGTTAATTTTTTTCTCTAAAAATTTGAAAGATTTTTTTCAGCCATTTTTTTTTTTTTTTACTTTGAAAAAATTGGAAATTTTTTCTCGCTGACTCCTATTTTTGAGAAATTCCTTAAAATTGAAAATACTTCCAAGTCAAAAAATTGTAAAATTTTCTGATGTCAAAAAAATCGATTTTTTTTTCAAAAAAAGTGAGGCAAAAATTCAAAAAAAAAGTTTATTATTCCACAAAGTAATAAATTTTTAAATTCAAAAAATTGACTTTTTTTAATTTAAAAGTTTTTAGATTTCTTTAATTTAAAAAAAAAAAAATAAGTTAGGTAATTCTTATTCTGAGAAAATTTGAATTTTCTTGGAAAAAGTGGGTTGTGCTGTAAAAATAATGTTAAAAATCTCCTATACTTAGAAATTCTCAACTTTTCTAAAACAAACTTTTTTTTTTTACTTTTTAAGTAGGTACCTATTGAAAATATTTGAAGTTTTATATTTTCTTCAAATTTTCAAAATTCTTGATGAATACTTAGGTAAAAATTAAAACCTATAAATTCTTGAAATTTTCAAATTTTTACAATTTCAAAATTCTTAAGGAATAATTAATTAAAAAAAAAATTGAAAAGTAAATGAATGAAAAGCCCTTATTATTATATAAAAAAAAATTAATTTAAAAATTTTTGTGCTAAAATTGTTTTATAGTACCTACGTATTACGAATTTTAACGAGTGAAAATTCTTAAAATTTTAAAAATGAATAAAAATCATTAAAATTTCAAAAAATTTCAAAACCTCAACAGTTTTTTAAAGTTTGAAAATCTAATAGGTATTTACAAAAAATTTCGATTTCGATATTCTAAATACGATCTGGTGGAACCTGAAAAGTTCTGGTAGGTAATTGCTTTTTTCTATTTTCATTATTTTTAAAAGTCGTGAAATTTGAAATAAATTGATTTCTCAATATTTCAAAATTTTGCAAAACTGAAGAAAAAATGGTTAAAAATAGGAACCTGCGTATGGAAAGCTTTCAAAATTTCAATTTAATTCAGTAAATTTCTCCGTAGAATTTTTTTTCTTGCAAAATTTCAGCTTATAAAAAATTTATTCAAATACTTATTTCGCTAAGCGCTTCGAAAAAAATTATGTACCTTCTTGTTTCGCATATCTCATCTTGTTTTGAAGGCATCACACGTACTTTGAATTTTTTTTTTTTTTTGGAAACATTTCAAATTCTGTATTTTTTTTATTCCAACTTTTACAAAAATTATCTTGCCAAGCTTCATTCTTCTTGAAAATTTGCAATTTCGCCGAAATTCGGCTGAAATAAGGTAATAAACTGCGATACTTTTTTTTCTCATTTTAAACGTCAACTGGGGAGAAATTTTTGCTCAGCACGCGTGTTTTTTCTATCACTCTAATCCTCACCGAAGCAGGCTTTTGAATATTTACGCATGCCGGGTACATTTTAACGATAAAATAGTGTTTTTAATTTAAAGTCGCGCGTGGCGTAGTGCCCTGTTCAAAGGTTCAAATAAAAACCAAATATACGACCGAAAACGTGTACGTAGGTATATGTTAAAGGTACTGCCATGTACGTAACGTACCTTAGCTACCTGTCTAGGCTGCTTACTCGAAAATATTCAGCTTAGAATATGAGGTAGGGTGCACGTGTGTCGTGTATACACAAGTCACCTGTGAAAATAAAAATGAAAAAAATGCATCGAAGGTGTGCCGCGTGCTTGTAGAAAATTTTAAAAACTGAGTGAAAATGTTCGCTTAAATTTACGCGTTATTACCTCGACGCACGTACGTACGTTACGTTTACCAAGCTAACTAAATATTTATGTTGTACAGTGCGAAAAATTTCATGAACATACAGAATGTTCTATTTTATATCAGCCACAAAAAGGGAAACTGTTGGACGAAAAGAGGAAATATGCAGAGACACGAGGAAAAAAGTTGAAATAGTAGCATTTGAGCGACATCGCAACCACTACGTACATTTGTATATAAATGTTAACATTGTGTTGGTAGAATAACAACCTGGAAAACCCCTGATAAAATTATTACAAGGATGAGAAATTTAAATTTTTTTCTACCGTATTTTTTTCTACTTTTGTTTTTGTTTTCTTGGTGGTTTTATAAAATGAGGTTTGTGGGCATTTGAGTTTGATTAAGTAAAGATGTTTTGAGGAATTTTGAGGTGTGAAGGGTACTATAGAGGTTCTGAGAGAAGAATGATTGAAGCGAATATGGCGTTATTTTTATTGATTCTGCTGGTACTTGAAAATATTCTCGAATTGTCGCAGAAAACTTTTAAGAATTTGTTTGAGAATTTCGTTTTGAAGAATCATCGAAAGTTTGAATTTTTCTAAAAGTACTCATATGGTAAGAGTTTTCCAGTCTGCATTGAAAATTTATTTCAATAATTTCGAATTTTTCAAAAATTTAACGATTTTAATGAAGAGGGGAGAGGGTTGTTTGCCAAAAAATGAGGATTTTTTGAAAAAAAAGACTGAGATTTTTAAAAAATAAAAATTTTTTTTCACTTCAAAAAATCAAGCTCACCCCCCCTCTTCCTGACTCCAAAAAAAATTAGATATTTTTCAATAATAAATTTTTAAAAAAATCTTCAAAAATTCAAAAAATATTTTTATTACAAAAAAATGAGAATTTTTTACTCAAAGAAAATTTATCAATTTTTCATTCCGGAATTTAAAAAATTTTAATTTCAAATAAATTAAAAAAAAAATTATTTGAAAAAAGTTATGGTTTTCTGTATCATAACTTTTTTTTTATTCAAGAAAAAAATTGATTGGAGAAACTTTAATTACAGAAAAATTGAATGTTTTTTTCTTTAAAAAAAGAGACTATTTTGACCTTTTTTTCTTAAAGATTGAAAAAAATACAGATTTTTCTCGCTGAAAAAATTGATTAGCTTCTTCTTAAAAAACAAAACAAAAAAATAGTAATAAAATAAAATAATACAAAAAATATATTTTTCGACTTTTTTTCTTAAAAGAATTAATGGAAATGTGTTTCTCAAAAAAAAGGAAAAGGAAAAAAAACTTTTATCCAAAGAAAAATTGAGAAATTTCTTTATTCTAAAAAAATTGTGATTTTTTTTCATTCTGAAAAAATGCATTTTTTTTCTCATTTTTAAAGAATGAATTTTTTTCTCATTCTTAAAAAAGACAAAATTTTGATTTTTTTTCTAAAAAATTAAGAAATTTTAAAACAAAAACAGATTTTTCTCTGAAAAAATTAAAAGCTATACAACATATTTTTCTTAAAAAAATAGAGAAATAGGTACCTAGCTACCTATACCTACTTTTACTCAAAGAAAAATCGAAAATATTTTTCATTCTAAATATTTTTTCCAAAAATTGATGTGTTTCAAAAATGAAAAAATAGATTTTCTCTGAAAATATTGAAACGATTTTAAAAGTACATAAAAATTTCATTTAGGTTCCTCTTCCTACTCATTTTTTTATTGAAAAATTTCGTATCTTTTTACGTCGACCAAGTTGAAATATTTTCCCCAAGAAAATTCGTAATTTTTTCCTCCAAAAGAATCTTAGACAATTATTTTCTGTGTTTGTGTGTTTGGAAATAAAATTTTCATGATTTAGATCGTAGAAATGATAACTTTAGCGAAGAAATCTGATTTTTGCCTCGAACTCTGGGGTTTTCAACAGCCCATTATTTGTCTTTACTTTATTTATGGTTTAAATTTTTTAGTTTTTTTCAAAGTTGATTTTTTTTTGAGTTCTCATACGCGGTTTAACTCGATTTTAATTTTTTTTTCAACTTTTGTCTAATTTATTTTTTATTCATGTTTTACAATTTTTCTGCTTTTTACTTTTTACCATTTTCAATTTTGTTTTTTCTTACTTTTTTTTTACTTTTTTGTATTAACGCGCAATTTAATTTTTTCAGTTGTATCTTTTTCATATTTTTGAATTTTATCCAGCTTCTAAAATGTTCACTCATTTTTAAGGTAAATCCAAATTTTTGAATTTATTCAAACTTTCAAATTTGTGTCTGACATTTTTAAAAGTTTTTCTATCGTTTCCAATTTTTATGTTCTCTCCATTTTTTAGTCGAATACTTTTTGCAACCACTTGAAAATATTCCAAATTTTCTAAATTGCAAATTTTTTTCCAATTTTCAATTTTTATAATTCAATAAAAATTTTAATGGGTAATTTGCATTTTTAAAACTACTTTTAATTCACTATTTTTCAGTTGTAATTTTTTCCCAAATTTTGGAATTTTTTCAGTTTTGTTAAATCTCCAATTTTTTCAATTTTTAACTTTTTATAATTTTCGATTGAGCATTCTCAATTTAAAAAAAAAATCTGATTAATTTTTTTTTTTTAGTTTTAATTTCTAATTTCATTTTAATTTTTTTCTCAACTTTTAGTCTTCCCTTTTTTCGAAAAATTATTCCAGCTTCTCTCAACATTAAAAAAAAATTAAATTACCAAGTATTTCGGTAGCACTGCATGCACATACATTTTTATTAATATGAATTCAGCTATGCCTTCGCAATTTCAATATAAGACGCCAATAATAATCGATGATAAATTGAAACCATTTTTAAAGCACGTTTCGGTACATCTACAATCTACATAGGCTACCTGACCCCAATATCATATCTTATTACCTATGCTAGGGTTTCGCATGGCTCCGCTCAAAAGAGCATATTTCAACAACGATAACCTAGCCTGCAACAGTTCACAAAGAAGCACCCTTTAGAAGCATGCGAGCTCGTCTGGAAAAAAAGAAGCAAAACTTTTGTTCGGAATTCTGGTACACGGGCTCGTCGCTTCGTGAAATATGACATCTTCAGAGAGCTTTTAATTTTTATCTCGGTCGCGTACTAATAAAAATTTAACAAGTTTTTCGCGCTATGCTGCTCTCTTTTTGTCGCATCAAAAATCAAAGGAGCGCTTTTAGCGCATATCTCGAGGCGTATACTCGACTCGTACACGTGCTTTTAAAAATTATTAATATTTTTCGGCGACGTAACTGGGGGTGCGGATGTCGGAGGCTTTATCCATATAAATATATATAAATGTTGAAATTAAATGGTTCTAAAAATAAAAGCCTTTTATGAGGTAGAAAACCCAAAGAAGAAAAATGACGAAAGTTTGTGTTTTACGATTCCTTCTGTGTTGTGAAGTTTTTAAATTTCTACCATGACTCGTCTCAGTGCCTTCCTGTTTATCACTAAAAATACTTGCTCTCAGATGACGTAAGCGCTAAGTTTATCAACAAGGTACTGCCGTCTCCTCAAATAGGTAGATAATTAATCAAAAGAAAAAGTCTTTAATGATTAAAAAAAACTTATGTAAGCAAACTTGAGTATTTTCTCGTTAATTAAACGTTCGTTTAATTCGTTCTTTTGCACGTCAAAAATTCATTTGCCATCTTGATCGAGTTTCCATACACGTCACAACAAAGTGAAAATTTCGCAGCAATGCAGCATTTTACCAACATCTAAGACAAGACCTTATGACAAAATACAATAACGAATTAATTTTCTCGTCTTGTTCAGTTTCTCTCGTCAGAAGAAAAATTATCGTTGAAAATTTCGTTTAGAAAATTAAATTTTTTGAAAATTACAAACGACGTTGGGATACGATTTCATCGACGTAGACGGTCGGTACACAAATCTGCTAAACTTAATTGAATATCTACTCAGTTCTACGAATATGTATGCACTTTGCAGGTATATCGTACCAGATGCTCGTACATCAAACCAAACAGATGCTCATCTTTATTTAGAAAGCAAATAATTACACTGGAAATATAGCGAGCTTTTGCTTTCCTTATATAATTTACCGCATACATAAGAAACACAGACGTACCTTCGGATCTATTCCGCATTCGTCGAATGTTATTTACTTTTACTGATTAATACTCGTATAATAAACGTTTGCTAATTGGATGAAAACTCAACAGATTATCAACATTTTGTTGAGTATTTGTACACAGACGAGTTCATCTCGCAGTCAGATACGAGTTATAAATTCACTGGAGATTTTTCCCCCCTCAACCCCTTTGAGTTTACTCTTGTGTAGAAACTTACATAAGTATTTCCTTAAAACGAATCGTTAAGGTTTCGATACCCACGAAAGGGGTATCATTTCTTTTTCTTTTTTTCGACGTTGACGGAAAATATACACGACAGATGAAAAACTCTGAAGAAATTTCTTCGATTTTTACTCGTAGTTCACTGCGTGAGAGAAAAAATACGACTTTCCCCCTCATATATTCGAGAAACCAAAAACGAAAAACATAGCTGAGAGCGAATTGACTATTAGCGTGGAAAAATAAACGAAACAAGTGTATTCCAGTAAATTACTCGTACGAAGAGTTCTACGTAGAGATACGTGTATTTTGAGAGACTACAAAAAGATCGGTATGAAGAGCAGAGTGGGGGCATTGTTTATTATAGAAACATTTTCAATGAGAATTGTATAGCTACGGGTTTCAAATTGATGAATTTTTACCAACAGTTTCGATTCTGTGATTTAAAGATAGAAAAATCTATTGAATGTTAATACATATTTGATGTGTGCCATAAAAAATCCGAAAAAGTGGGCAAATAATTAAATCGAGATTTGGCCAATTTGAAAAGAAAGTCATCTCCGTGTAATTTTTGAAAAAATAATATCATATCAAAGTCCTTGAAGGTGTCGAAAACATTTTTTCTGCACTTTTTTTTAATTATGTTGATTTTTGCAGATTTTTTTTTTTATTTTTTAAATTTTAAGTTGGGAATATCATTTCAAGGCATTCGATAAAATGCAGAATTTTCTATAAATCTAGGATTTACTAAATTTAGAAAACATTAAACATTTTCGAAGTTATAAAAATTCGTTAAAATTTAAAACCATACAAAATTTTACAAAATTTTAAAAATCACTCAAACTTTAAAAATTGAGCCTTCAACTTTTTTTGTTGAAAATTTCGCTAAATTACAAAAATTTTAAACTTCGATGAAATTTAAAAATTGGTTCAACTTGAGGATCAACATTCTAAATTTTTTTGAAAATTTTGACGAATTTCCAAAAATAGTTGAACTTTGAAAATTTACTTTTTAAATTGAAAAAAATTTTCTGAACTTTAAAAATTGGCCAGCCTCAAAAATTGACCCTTAGGATTTTTAAAAAATTTGCTGAATTTCAAAAATTGGTGAAACTTTCAAAATTGATCGTTCAAATTTTATTGAGAAAACTTTCAAAATTGACGCTTCATGTTTGCTTGAAAACTTTGCTGAATTTTAAAAATTGATCAAATTTTGAAAATCGAGCTTTTAAATTTTTTTGAAAATTTTTCCAAATTTCAAGAAGTGCGGTTAAACCTTTAAAAAGTTTTTCTGAAATTCAAAAATAGGTCAAACCCTTTTAAAATTTTCAAAAAGTTTCAAATATATAGCCGATCATTTACGTAAAATTTGCCTTTCAACTTTTTTTGAAAGCTGTGCTGGAGTTCAAAAATTGGTCAAATTTTAAAAATCGACATTTTAGATTTTTTTTTGAAAATTATTTTCGAATTTTAAATATTGATATTATAAATTTTGTTAAAATTTTTCCAAAATTCATAAAATTGATCAAATTTTATAAATTTACATTCTAACATTTTTAGAAAATTTTGATGATTTTGAAATATTAATCAAATCTTAAAATTTGACATTCTAATTTTTTATTGAAAATTTTGTTGAATTTCAAACATTGGTTAAACTTTGAAAGTTGACCTTTTAAAATTTTTAGAAAATTCTGTCCAAATTTCGAAAATAGGTCAATTTTTGAAAATTGGCATACTAAAATTTCTAGAAAATTTTTCTGAATTTTAGAAATTGGCCAACCCAAGAATTGGAATTGCAATTTTTTTTTTTTGAAAGTTCTACCAAATTTGAAAAAAGGAGTAATTCTGTCAATAAGAAAAAAAAAATGTAAAAAGTTTGGACTTGGAAATGAATTGAGCAGCAAACCGAACGAAACAACGAAAATGTCCCCTAATAGCCTACACACTGCACAGGTAGATATGAAAACGTGCTTTAAAAACGGTTAAATTTCACTTTATCATCGAATGTTGGCGTCTTTTGTTGAAATTAAATGCTTAGAGAGAGAAGTATTAAAGCGACACGAATATTGCGATCATGCTTTCAACCTGCCATCATTTTTTATTACGTCATCTTCTCCTGGTATTCGATAGTGCGACCTAGGCAGTTTTGTATGAAGACATCGTCAGATCGGTTTTTGTCTATTGTCCAACTTGACTCGAATTAATTATCGCGTTTTAATGAAGTTCTGGCTTTTCATATGAGAGAGGAAATGAAATATGCGGTGTAATTGCAAACACAGCTCTGTTGTTGGTACGTGCATGGCGGTTTTTAGTTTTTGTTTTTTTGGTGTGTTGTCGAAAATACGGTGTCTTCCTTCTCTCTCCGAGTGTTTGCTTGGGCTCGACGCTCGAGCTCGGTTAATGCGGTATATTTGGAGTCATTATTATGAGAGGAATAATTAGCCTTAAAATGAATAAATAATTACCAACGTTTTAGCCTTTAGAGAAATATGACGGGAAAGGTTTAGCATTTTTACCTCTTCTTCTGCTCCCCTTGAATAGCTGACGCCGACCATATACTTCTAAATGGAAGGGGAGGCGAGAGTAAGATAGAAAGCATTGTATATATATACGGGGGATGCATGCGAGAAACTTGGACGGTTATTAAAATCATAAATTACGGTATCAAGTTACTTGTAAATTACAGCTTTGTCGTCGTCGTCGGTGGCAGAACCCTGTATGTGCGACTATGCTTCTCTCTTGAATGCCTAATTTCAAATGATTTATAGTCATCTTAATAGTTAAAATTTGGCAACCAAGATTACGCGCTTAAACGAGCTTTTGAAAGCTCATGTATAGGCAATTTTTAACGCCAGCTTAGTAATTATACCTATTTAGGTGAAAAAAAAACCGACCGGTATGTAAATTGGGTTCACGTTCACGAGACTTACGACATTGACGACGACGTTATGCTGGTTAAAGTGTCGACCGAAATGGCACCGCTTTACAGCAGACAATGGAGTACGCGGTGTGTAGGAGAAGAGCGCAGAGAGGAGCAAAACATCGAGTGCTTTTTAAAAGTACAGTTACACGATGAACACGATATAACGTATATGATAAGGGTAATAAAATTTATTGTCGGTTCGATTATACGCCCAGATACAAGCACCTTTTTTTAAACGCAGTTGGCGGCTCGTCGCTGTGCCTTTTCTTCCATCGATCACGAACTATGCCAAGAGGTGTTTATTGAGGGAGCTCCGGGCCACTCGTTGAAGTACCAAATTGTGCCAATTAAGTAACACGATTCCACGGTTATGGTAAGGTTTATAATGGTAATTTTTAATTATTCTTACCTTTAGAGGTGGCCTGGGCCATTGCTGCTTTCGCTGCTTGTAACGCTCTTCGAAGCTTTCGTCCCAATATTCTCGATTTTTTAACCAGAATGGCTGTAACAGAAGAGATATAAGTTGGGTTAGAGTGGAGAAATTACTAAATTCTGCGAGTCTTATACTCGTAAATCTGTAAAATAACTATGTTCAATCTTGAACTTTTAGAATTGAAAAAAGGATTTGTAGCAAAAGACGGCGATACAGATTTCTTCGGCTCGCAATTTGTAGGAATGTTTCACAGCTGAAGGACTGAGATTGGATTATTTTCTAAGATTTTGTTTTAAAATTTTTTTCCAGTTGTGTTCAGAAACCTATTTTTCAAGAGTTTGTTCAAAACCCAACTTTTTCATAATTTTGTTTGAAACCCAATTTTTTAAGGTTTTGATTCAAAACCACAGTGTCAAAATTATGTTCAATTTTCTTTTACAATTTTAATTAAAAACCAATGTTTAAAATTTTTTTTTAAATCATAGATTGATCCAATGATAGCCTGCCCTTATGCAAAAAAGTCTCGTCCTGTTTTTTAGTCAATGTTTTAAAAAAATGAAGTTGTACAATCATGCGAAGGAGAGCGCTCTTACGCATGCATAGCGTTTGATAAGTCTGGCGTCTTTTCCCTTTCCATCCTAAAAAAGACGCTGTGTAACAGCGCCATCTCTGAAATAGCTGCATAACTAGATAAAAAACGAGGCGTCTTTCCTCTTTCCATCCTAAAAAAGATGCTATGTAACAGCGCCATCTCTGAAATAGCTGCGTAACCAGATGAAAAACGAGCCGTCTTTCCTCTTTCCATCCTAAAAAAGATGCTATGTATGTAACAGCGCCATCTCTGAAATAGCTGCATAACTAGATGAAAAACGAGCCGTCTTTCCCCTTTTTATCCTAAAAAATATGCTATGTAACAGCGCCATCTCTGAAATAGCTGCGTAACTAGGTGGAAAACAAACTCCTTGTTTGTGACTTTTTTGGTGTAAGGGTGGGCTATCTTTTACATAGGTTAATCTAAGGTTTAATATTCAATTTTTTGTTCAAAAAAATGATTTTAAAATTTTGATCAAAAACTTTTTTTTTTTTTAATTTGTTTAGAATTTTGTTAGAGGGAAATAATTTTAATTCTGAGTCAATATTTTAAAATTTTATTTCATCGTTAACTTTTAAAAGTAAATTTTTCATAATTTTGTTGAAAAATATTTTTTCTATAATTCTGCATAGGAATCCACTTTTTGTCCTCGAAATAAAAATCCATATCGAACATAGTCGCGAATTTTTAACGACACGAAGCACAATATTCGACGTGGATTCGAACCCGAGACGCGCCATTTTGTGAGCAGACGTGTTCGCGGATTCGGCTACGTAATCAGATTTCAGACATTTGATTTCATTTCAGCGAAAGATTTTCCAATTATGCGGTGTCATGTTGGTTTGTCACGAATTCTCGCATCATGTTGTTCTTGCTGATATTGTCGATAGTAATAGTTTTTCCCATGTTTTGTTTCCGAGATCGGTACCCATGGCGAGGAGGAAACCGGGAGGTGTAACAAAACAAAAGCATCCAGCGAGGCAATGACAGAGAAAGTAGATCGCATAAAGAAAACGATATTGCGGGCGTGATATGTAATTAAGTTTAAACGCTGGTGTCAGAATTGCCACGTGGTTCCGGGTTCGCAGCATAGCAAAATGAAAAGTGCGACATTGGAGCGTCGCGTCGCGTCGTCAAAGGCGAATAATAAAAGCAGAAACGAACGAGGTTAACTCGCAGACTGTTATTACATCGCAAAAGAGGGCGAGAAAAAAAACTGAAGGAATTCGCAAAAAGAGAAATTAAATTCAAAATTATTTTAAAGGGTTTGTTTTTCTCAGACGTTTAGCAAATTCTACCCTGTCGGTTAGATTTCGATCGCGAAAAAAATAACTCAACGAATTTGACTATCGCTTCGAGCAAATTGCTTTATCGAAGTTTGTATAGATTGAGATGTGTTTCTTTATCGTCCAACTAAATTTATAAAGTACCATAAAGAAGGGAAATTTTTATCAATAATCGAACCAACATTGTGCTCATTGAGATAAGAATTGAATTATTTATGCTGTTTCGAGATGCATCCTGTTCGATAGATTGTCTCTTATTTTCTTAGAATTGGTTTTTTCATACCTTTTGACTCAGATCGCGAATTTTCTATTAAGAAAGGCGGTAGCGAAGGTAAATACATGTCACTTTATCAAAAGGGGAGAGGACTATTTATGGGATAAATTAAAATATTATTTTAAAATTCAAAGTAATTTTTTTTTATTGAATTGTCTAAATTGCAAAATTTTCAAAAATTATCAAATTTCTCAAAATC
>FIZV01016802.1:0-10669 GCA_900050545.1 Trionymus perrisii | reverse complement strand
GGTTTTGGTTTCGTGTTTTAGGGGAAAATAACGGTTTTGTACCGGTTTCGGTTTTGTAACGGTTTTGGTTTATGGTTTTACATCCCTGGCTCAGCCCGTCAGCCGCCGCCAAGGCCGAAAGCCTAAACGCATTAATAAAAATCGTCATTAGAGTAAAGCCCAAAAACTTGCATTTTGAATATTTTTTCTGTGCCTCGGTAAGAAATCCAAATCCACGTTGTGGAATGGTATGTGAATCTAGTTATCGTTTGAAATTAATTCCATCATAATTTTAAAATGGTGAGTAATTAAATTTAGTGTGAACATTTCTAATTACACCTTATACTACCTGTTTGTACGAATCTTCACTTTCCATACCTCTGATCAATGTTTTTATAAAGTATCGACTACTCATGCAGCACAGTAACCGCTTCAACTAATAATTGTTTCAGCCGTTCAAAAGATTTGTACAAACTGGACGTATCGTGTACATCACCGATGGACCGTACAAAGGAAAAACCGCCGCAATTGTGGATTGTGTTGACCAAAAATCGGTAAGTGTTTTCTCTTTCACTTTTAGTTTTCATATAGAGATGGTGTCATTACCCATGACTTCGTAGGTTCTAGTTGATGGACCAGAAACGAAAGTTCCACGACAAAAATTACGCCTAAACCAATTACATCTGACGAAATTCCGCATCAACTTCCCCTTCAACGGACCTACCAGAGTTGTTCGTAGCGCTTGGAAAACGAACGAAATTGACTCAAAATGGGCCAAGAGCCGATGGGCAGAGCGCGCCGCTAATAAGCAAAAAGTGAGTTTTTGGGTGTTCTTTATGCTGTTATCATTTATGTTACATCCTACTGATGGTGATGATTTCCTCTTCAGCGTGCTGATTTGACAGACTTCGACAGATTCAAATTGAAACGCGCTCGTTCGATAAGAAATAAAATCAGAACAGAAGAATATAAGAAATTGTTGAAAAAAGTATACAATCCGATCAGAAAAAGTCTTCAAAAGACAAGATCAAAGAAAAGGGCGTTGCTGAAGAAAGCATCAGGTAAAAAAACTTCCGCTGCTTCGAAAGGAAAGAAGCCCGTTAAGAAGTAATATGTTAAGGAATGATTTTTACTATTAATAAACATGTGCGTAAAAATATAACTCTTGTTTTTATTCGTATAAAATTTTTTAATTCACAAAAGAAACGAAAAATAACAGTTCAATACAAAATATCTTAAATGATAATAGTTAAATAATGAATTAATCAGAGTCTGAGTAGTTTCCAGGTTGATCGCCATTCAAATTTAGATTACTTGTGTAGACAACCAGTTCATTAGCAGATATCACGCGAGTATGATTGATTCCGTTGTTCTGAAAAAAATATACAATGTTGAAGGAACAAGTCTGGAAGGATATCATATTTGTATGTACATAATTCTCATTTCTCACCTTTCTAAACTTCTTAAAATTAACAGCGGAACCAGTGCTCGTGTTTAAAGACTGGCGTTGTTGAGATTCTTGTTTTATCAACGGTACCGTAAGAATAACACTCTGATTAAATGCGTCTTTCGTTTCGAATGACATATCATCTGATTCCTGAAAAGAAATATTTGCAATTTATTTTTATATTTTTGATTTCAAAAATTCGGCGAAAAAAAAACGTACTTCTTTGATTTCTCCTTTACAGTTGTTTCTTGTTACATCGACGAACTCGGACCGGATAACATTTTTCGACACAGCTGAAGGAGAATTTTCCTTATTCGAAGTCTGATCGGTTTTCAATTTTAGCGGCTTTTGTGAAGGCGAATCAACCGAGTCTGATTCAAATAAAATCAAAGACCCTGTTCTGGTCGTTTTACTAGTTGAAGGTAACTGAAATAAACCCTTCTCGATATTTGCTTTTTTGAGAGGAGGAGTGGAACTGGAACTTTCAGTCGAGAATAATTCGATAGAGGATCTTTTACGTTTTTCCGTAGAACTTGTTTTATCGAAGGAACTTGTAGGAGGATTTGGTGTTTTGAATAAAGAATTTGAACTCGCTTCTGCGGGCTTTTTTTCGCGATTAAAAGCGAATAGACTATTGGTAGGTTTTTTCTTTTTTTGGACGACTTGAGATGGCGTTTCAACGGGTAAATTAGGTTTCGTCGAAGGTTTTTTAATCACCCAATCGCTCATTTTAATACTTTTGGAACTCGACTGCTCGGGTGGAGTTTCGCGTTTTCTTTTCACAGATGGACGTTCTATGACTGGTTCAACGACTTCCGGGGTATCTGGAATTACTACCACATCTTCTTTTTCGTTATCGCTGGATACTCTGTGATACAATTATAGAAGTTGAGAAATATCATTTTAGTGTATTATAATTATTAAGAAACGATGGTTTACCGTTCATCGTTTACGACCAAGCAAAATTTACTGCTGTCTGAATCAATGAACTGGGTGTTACTCTCTTCATCATCAACTTCCTGTGGACGATAGTTTTTTTTTTTAACTTTGTAAAGACGTTGAGAAAAGATTAGGTACCTACGTCCTTACCTGAGTTTCTAAATCAAGTATTGAGGCTTCATCTTCTTCTTCTTTAATCAAAACTTGGGATTCGGTTTGTCTAGAAACGAATTCGGATGCACGCTTAGGGTTACAAAACGAATCCGTTGAACATAATACCAAACTCATGCCGATCTCTGATTCTTCAATACGTCTTTGTTTATGTGTTTCCAAAAATTCTATTGAGAAAAATAAATTCAAAAAATATCCTAAAATGTTTAAACAACAAGTATATCCAATGAAAATTTCGTACTCATTAACTGGGCCAAATTTCGATTTCTTTTATTAATCGTATCACTATTCATAACAAGAACATTTCCATCCTCAAAATCTTCTGACTCAAAAGCAGTTCTCGTTCCATCGACAACGGTTCCGCCTATAAAGCAGGTACATTGAAGTCACTATTTCACTTAATGATACTGAAAAATTATAAATGATGAATTCTTACCGGCAGGAGAGACCATTGATAATATCTTATTGAATTGAGTTGTAGTGCATGCTACAAACTTTTTATCTTGGAATAATTTACGACGACTATTAATCATTCCCAAATCACTTGGAGTATTCAATAATTCGGGCTGAACAAGCCGCGGTACATAATCATCACAGTCCGGCAAAGGTTCTTCATCCGTTGAATTTAAAACTTCGGCTAGATCACTCCAATATTCCAACGAAACGATGGGTTTTACTCGTGCAAGAGCTTGAACAACCTATTGAAAAAGAACACGATTCAGTACTCATATTGGCAAAATGAAACAGAAATAAACAATACACAAATTACCTTTATGGTAATGGTAATTTCATTCATAGTGAGATGACTGACAATATCAGTCCAATCGGCAACTAGAATTGCTTTCATGGGCGTAAGTAGATCGGAAAGAGATTTTTTCTGACTCGGCGACAACATCGATGTGCAAACCACAATTTCCGATTCTTCCACTCTATCAAGATACTAAAATGAATCCCGAGAAAACATTAAAGAAAATATAAGCAAAGAATTGAATCGTACTTCCAGTTATTCCATTGTTGTCCAAATCTAATTTTGTCACCAATCTTCAACTTTTTAACGGTGTCTTTGGCGATTTCTTTACTACTATCGTTGATGAAAGTACCATATTTTGAACCCAAATCTTGCAAAGTTATTTGAACCTTTTTATTCTGAAAACAAAAAAAATTATTCAAGTTCGTTGTTCTGGTTTCTAAGATGAAACTATTTGAAAAGCATACTTTAACTGTTACATAAATGGCTGCGTGTTGCCGACTGACGGATTTATCGCCCTCTAACTCTAAATTACCATTTCGGCCGATAATGTGCTTCGGTTTTGTAAATAAGTTGTAAACTTCACCTGTAATTCGGAATGAAAATTTCAAGAGGAAATCATCATAATAGAACATCATCAAAAATTACCTCGTTCACTTCGCAGGATGATCATTGTAGAGATGTTATTTCACAAGAATAATCCGAATGAAAACTTTCACATTTGAAACGTCTATTGCAATTTTTCCAGCAGTAAAATGAATCAATTTTAATAAATTAAAAACTTTCAAATTTTGAATTTGAATTTTCAAAAAAAGTTTCAAGCGGGTTTCTGGTTTCAAGTTTTGCTAGTTTTGCTTCTGATAAACTTTGCAATTTTCTAAAGAAAGAAGACTGCTAAAAACAAACTTTTTTGGCTTGACCGATCAAAAAATTTCATCTGTATTGAAATTAATTTTAGTACTTTGAGATGCAATTTTCATTTGTGGTGAGAAACTGAGCTAGTTTTTTCATTCTGTGATTTTTTAGCGAATTAGCGTTAGATTTCATGGTTGATTCAGTTAGAAAAAAATTCACGCGGTTCTTCTAGTTTAGCTTAAATTTGTATTCGCTTCGAAAAAAAGGCAAATTCAATTTCGAGTTGATCATCTTCACTTAAACCAGCATCTAAACGCCTTCCACAACTTGGAACTCGCGTTTTAAATATTCGAGTAAGTACAGCATTTAATTTTCACTTCATCATAAGAGTATCAGATAGGTAGCTGGACGGAACTCAATTTATCTTTTATACCGCAGAATAAAAAACAATACAAATTTTCAAAAAGCGTTTTAATAACATTCTTTGGTATTTGTACCTTTAAAACACCAACTTAAAGTTCATATATAAACAATTAACTTTACATAAAAGCACGCTATACTCTTAACGTTGGAAAAATTACGTACATAATTTGACGAAGAAACAATCTTAATTCTACCATAGGTAGGTCTACTTATGAATCAACAAGTTACAGAACAACGTTTTGAGATTACCTTTACATTGGTTTACATAATTTACACGCGAATTAAAATTCAAGCAATTAATACTAATGGTTGAAGTGAGAAATCGAGATATTAGAACAATTTACAAAGCTAAAGCGTTGAATTCATGTTCAATTATATCGGTTAATCGTAATTTATGCTTTCTTGTTGAATTTTCCTACAGAATATGTACACGATTTCTTAGAAAAAAATAAAATATTACGAATAAATCACAGCACAATTATATTCAACTACATAGGTGACTGTCCAAGAGAACTATCGGTCGTGGTGGACACATTCAGACTCCTTCTCCTCGCATTGGACATAGCAACATTGAATCTTGAGAAAGTTCATCCAAAGATGATGATTCTGATGCTGAAACATTAGGTAAATTATTTATTGGACTTGAACGACCATAAAATCATAAATATTTAGTAGAAATTTTAACGATTTTTTACCTGTATGTTGTGGAATATAGATTGGAGATGTTTTGTGTTGTTGTTGATGCTGAAAGGAGTACGTCAGTTGAAGATTTATTTGACGAGCATAATTATTAGATTCTGTTATTCCGCCGGTGTTATTGGACACTGTGAAGATATCGAGTGTGATTAGTGCATTTCAATTTGTCGGTCGTATTGATACTCTAGTGTACAGAAGGGACGAAAGTTTTGCTTCGCTGCGGTGAGTTCTACTTTTATTCGTTGATTTATTTATATAAATGTGTTTGAAGAGTAATAAAACACTTCGAACTTCTTTCATATTATCGACTGGTTTTCAGACGAGTGAGATGAATCATTTGTATGAATTTCACTTTTCGAAGATTTGTTTTAGATATCTAAATTACCTATGGGTTTAAGATGTGGAGCTATTTACTCATTTATACCTATGTTGAGGTTTCCTTTGAAATGATTTCATCTTCGTTTGCTTAAATTTTGCCTAGGTAGGTAGAGGTACCTGTACACAATATGCGTTCTTTTTCGAAACGAAGAATTTTATTTCGTGAATTTAACCCTAGTTGTTTTGATAATTCCATTAGAAGCGCAGCAAACCTTGAAAATGCTTACTTGCCCCTTTGCAACCGCGATAATTTTCAAACAATTCAACCAACGCAACGTAACATCATTAAGTGCCAGTTGACTAATGACACGCCTTTTTTTCCACCACACAGCAAAACTGATTATCTCATCAAAGGCTGCCCTATTCATACAGGACAATAACTACTCACAGGACGACGGTTTGATTTTACTCGTGTGCAAGTGTTTCTTCTGTCTGGCTCTCGAATTTTGGAACCAAACTTGCGTAACTCTTTTGCTTAATCCGGTAATTTGAGCTATTCTCTCCAAGTCCTGGCCATCGGGATTGGAATCCAATTGAAAATTCGCTTGTAAAACTTGCAACTGTTCTTCGGTAAAAGTAGTTCTGACACGTTTGGCTTTATTTTTACTATGATAACCTTCGGAATCGCCACCATCTGAAATGACACAAGACAAAATTATATACTTTTCACCGCCATGCGCCGACAACAAAAAGTTTCCGCTTTGTAAACAGGATGATAACGAATTTATTATTTCCTTTCGGCGAGAACCTCGAAAAGGGAAAAATTAAAGACACCCTTTCGTCATTAGGAATGCAAATCAAAACTTTCAACGGGTCGTCGTGTCGTAAGAAAGGAAATCACGCCATTTTAAATGTAGGCCTACCTTTACGGCGGATACGCTTACCCTACCGTTTCGTCTTTCGTCAACATTTTTCCGTTTCAAATATTTGTAGAGATACCACTTCAGCGATAATATTTCTCCGATCATCATTTACCTATTCTTCGCGATGGATTTAGGCCATGTTAATTTTGAACCGAATAAATTTCGTATGTTTGACAACTTCGGTTTTGTATCGAGTTTGAAAAATATTTTACAAGAAAGACTAATATTTCAAGAGCGGATTAGTACGTCTTTGCGTGTATATTTTTGACTCGAGTGAAATGCTATTCTTATATAATCTGCATTTGTTGTTGTTTTTGTTGATACTTTACGAAAGCATTCCTGCTCGTCCTCATGCAGTTTTTTGCCCTGGATGTGTAGTATTTCTCAGAAAGTACAGGTTGCTACAGGTACCTCTAACTATATGCAGTTACATTCGAAGTTGGCTCAAGTTCTGGACCCATTTCATTACAATTGAGTTGTTATGAAATGTCTATTTTTACCCCTCACACCTTTCCTGTTTCATCTATTCTCAAAGTTGGAAAAATATATCAAAGATCAAAAGTTTACCTTTTTCAAGCATATTCCTTTCTTTTAGCTTTTGATGAAACTTTCAAAATAAGAAAACTTTGTATTTAATTTTATTTTTTTTTTTTTTTGAAAAAAGGTCCTTTTGAATTTTATTGTGTAATTTGTAGTAGGATCGTTGAATCCTAAAATTTGTTACAAATGCCACAAAGTTCAACCAATTTTTTGCAGAATTTTTTCTCTATGAAAATTTGATTACTTGACGGTAAACAATTGAAAAAAAAATGATTGAAGAATTTTTTTCAAAGAAGCATTTTTTTTAATTTAAAAAAAATTGAAAATCATTTTTTCCAGAAAATTTTTCCCCTTAAAGATGATTGATTATTTATCCGAAAGAACTTTTAAAATAATTTTTAAAAAAATTTAGGCAATTTTTTTCAACTTCGATTTTACATCAATAAAAATGATTTTCAAAATCAATTTTTGTAGGATTTTTTTCTCTAAAATATTTCAAGTTTCTTTTTATATTTTCTTAAAAAAAAAAAAATGAAAAAAAAAAATGAAAAATGAGAAATTTTTCTGAAAAAAATTGTTTTTTAGGTTTTTTTTTTTATCTTAATCGAGAGAATATTTTTCGAAAAGGAAATTTTTAGTTTTTTTTTTCGGATGCGATTTTTAAAATTTTTTTCAAAATTATTTTTCCCAAGAAATGTTTGTTTTTTCAAAACGATTTTTTACAAATTTAAAAAAAAAATTGAGAAAACTCTTTTGAAGAGAAGTGATTTTTGGAAGAATTTTCGTTGAAATTTTAATTTTCCAGCAATGAAAACCTTTTTCCATAATGATTCTTCCTTTAGTAAAAAATTGACTTTCAAAAAGAAATTCAAATCGCCATTTCAAAAATTTTGGAAAAATTCAGAATTTGTACCCTATTCGAAAATTATTTACCAAATACCAAAATTTTGTCAAAAAATACTCACCATCGGAGCTAGTAGTGCCACCATCGACCAATTCTAAATAATGTGTCTTGCACAAAACTCGATCTTCATGCAGGGCAAATTCTTCTCCGGTACTGAGCTGCCTCTTACACGCATCACACGCGAAACAGGCCAAGTGATAAACATGGGTTTTTGCCTTCCTTACCCAATCGGTGGCTGAAATTCCTCTCGAACATTTCGAACATTTGGCTCCGAAACTTCTGCGACAAAACAACCGTAATTAGGAACCGATCGCGGTATAAATAGCAATATTATTATCGAAAAGTGTAATAAAAATGGCAAGGATTGGAAAAACACATTTGACGACATAGATAATCTCCCTAAAAAAAAAAAAAAACGCGTAGCAGTCAAGATGCTACTCAAGAGCCGAATTTATGATTCTGAGAATAGAGCTCCTCCAAAAGAGGGGCTCACCCCAAATTTGGACCTCAAAGGTCAAAACCATCAAAAGAGCAGCGTTCAAGTACAGGACAAGCGAATTTGCGGGTTGCAATAAAAAAAAATCAATTCACCATTAAAAATACGCAATTCTAGTTCAAAAACTAGAAAAAACAAAAATATAATTCAAATTTCAATTCAAAAAAAAAAAAAAATTAAAAAATTTCAAGCCCAAAAATTTTTTTCAAAAAATTCGTCACCTGAGCGCATTACCAGTCCGTCAACGCAACACCATAGCCACCGGGGAAGCTTGGTATAACTCGTTTTAAATCAGTATGTATACAGGAGCCTAAACAACGAAAACTACCCCCCATGCGCGCGTATATGCGCATACGTACGCGTATTAAGCCTGTCCTGTATTTAAACGTTGCTCATCAAGACGCACATCTGTGACCTCTATCGACTCTACATTTCAAATTTCAACCTCTCTGGTCATTTTGTTCGGACTGTAGGCTGATCAACGCACCAAAAAAGCGGGAAAAAACGTAAAATTCTTTGATTCTTGACCCTGTTTAAGGGTCAAAAAGAGCTCAAAAGTCAAAACCCCAAAAGGCACATCAAGGGCATGAAATGAATGTACGAGTAAAATTTTGGCGCTCCTATTCCATTGGGGGGGGGGGGGTTGTAGCATGATCAACGTGATAAAATTGAAGGTGTGAGATAAACGCTGAATAGTTTGAAGCGCACATAGGATTGAAGCGCAGGGTTGGCGACGTAGGTATACTACGACGTTTCCAATAGCTTAAGTCAGCATTCATTCAAACCTCGTAGGTTGACTGCATTCTCTTTTCAATCACGGTTGTAACTTTGACGTTTAAAGTTTATCAAGTTAATAAAACACACGCGTAAATTCAACGACGTATATTCGGTATGTTACAAACATAAGCACAAAAAATGGCTTAGTACAAGACACACCAGTTACATGTGAAAAACAATAATGAGCGCGTTGCGCACAGCGCAACCTTTATTTATAGTCGTTCGAGAGGCAGGGAATTACGTTTTAATCATATGGTCAAAAAACCCAGTTTTGTTGTATAAGAGAAATGACGACATAGGTAAAAACCCATTCATTGTCCTTTTCTCTTATCGAATGTTCGACGCAGTATCCTGCCATCGTCATCACAACGCATGATCCTGCTATTATCTTTTACGAACTCAATGCCTTATCCTGGCATTGCGTTTAACCTACGACGCATATTCGTGTGTAACGAATTTCTATGTGGTGCTGAACAGGTAGGAATAATTCCTACCTCTTCAAAATGACCCTCAAAATCCACTTTTCGACCCCTCAATCCTTCCTTTTCTTTTTCTCCTCCTATCTCTTCCTTTCTTCCTATCTTTCCAACTCGTGCTTACCCTTGGGCCACACACAAAATTTTACTCCCGAGAAGGACTGGTCGGGGAGTTCCTGGTGGTTGTGACGGCGGTATTTCGTTCCTTGGGGCGAGTACCAGCATTCTGTCGCTGCTTGTTGGAGTCAGTTCGGGTACCCTGCTCAAGGATGGGTGCGAGTAGTCCACGGCATCAGCGGTGGGCCGACTCGTTCTCATCCTCCCCCTAGTTCTCAGCAAAATTTTACCCCTTCTCCTCTTTCGGCTAATTTTAAGTTGTGTATATATATATATATATATTACCAAATTATTTTTTATTTCTTTCAAAAAAATTGAAGATTTTATTCTCAGAAAAATTTTTAAAAATATCGAACCAATTCGTGACAAAAAATTGACATTTTTTTCACAAAAAAATTAGACATCGAGTGATTTTTTTTCAGTATTTAGGTATTGGCAGTGTTTTTAATGAGACAAGAGACAAATAATTGTATGATTTTTCTCTGAAAAATGAAACAATTTCTTTTCAAAATGAAAAATTTAATCATAAAATTAGGATTCTCTTCTCAGGAAAATTCGAAGATTTCTTTAATGAAAAATTGTAAGACTTTTTTAAAGAAAGAAAAAATACCTAGGCAGAAAATTGAGATTTCAAAAAAGTCTAAACAAAAAGTTCATATTTTTGGAGAAAATGAAAAATTGGAAGATTTCTTCATTGAAAGATTGTAAGACTTTTTTGAAAAAAATGAGACGAAAATTGAGGTTTTTCTAAAAAAAAAAACGCGTAGCAGTCAAGATGCTACTCAAAGCCGAATTTATGATTCTGAGATCTTTCCCCGCGTACCGCTGAGCGAGATCTTTTTTGAAGAATTATCATAATT